>JASGYR010000022.1:102500-351881 GCA_030068185.1 Colletes collaris | reverse complement strand
TGACGAAAATAACGATACGGGACTCATCCGAGGCCCCGTAATCGGAATGAGTACACTTTAAATCCTTTAACGAGGATCCATTGGAGGGCAAGTCTGGTGCCAGCAGCCGCGGTAATTCCAGCTCCAATAGCGTATATTAAAGTTGTTGCGGTTAAAAAGCTCGTAGTTGAATCTGTGTGTCACAGTGTCGGTTCACCGCTCGCGGTGTTTAACTGGCATTATGTGGTACGTCCTACCGGTGGGCTTAGCTCTTCATGGGGCGGTCCAACCAATATCCCATCGCGGTGCTCTTCACTGAGTGTCGAGGTGGGCCGGTACGTTTACTTTGAACAAATTAGAGTGCTTAAAGCAGGCTACCTTCGCCTGAATACTGTGTGCATGGAATAATGGAATAGGACCTCGGTTCTACAATATTTTGTTGGTTTTCGGAACCCCGAGGTAATGATTAATAGGGACAGATGGGGGCATTCGTATTGCGACGTTAGAGGTGAAATTCTTGGATCGTCGCAAGACGGACAGAAGCGAAAGCATTTGCCAAAAATGTTTTCATTAATCAAGAACGAAAGTTAGAGGTTCGAAGGCGATCAGATACCGCCCTAGTTCTAACCATAAACGATGCCAGCTAGCGATCCGCCGAAGTTCCTCCGATGACTCGGCGGGCAGCTTCCGGGAAACCAAAGCTTTTGGGTTCCGGGGGAAGTATGGTTGCAAAGCTGAAACTTAAAGGAATTGACGGAAGGGCACCACCAGGAGTGGAGCCTGCGGCTTAATTTGACTCAACACGGGAAACCTCACCAGGCCCGGACACCGGAAGGATTGACAGATTGACTTGCTAACTGACAAACTAACTAACTAACTGCAAACTAACTAACTAACTGACAAACTAACTAAATAACAGCACACTGACTAAGTAACTTACAAACTAAGTAACAAACTGCAAACTAACTAACTAACTGACAAACTAACTAACTAACTTACAAACTAACTAACTGCAAACTAACTAAATAACTGCAAAATATCTAACTAACTGCATACTAGCTAACTATCTGCAAACAATCTAACTAACTGAAAACTAACTAACGGACAAACAAACTAAATAACTGACAAACTAACTAACTAACTGAAAACTAACTAACTATCTGACAAACTAAATATCTAACTGCTAACAAACTAACTAACTAACTTACAAACTGACTAACTAACTTACAAACTAACTAACTAGCTGCAAACTTACTAACTAACTGCAAGCAATCTAACTAACTGCAAACTAACTCACAAACTCACTAACTAACTGACAAACTAACTAACTAACTGCAAACTAACTAACTAACTTACAAACTAACTAATATAATGCAAACTAACTAACTAACTGTCAAACTAACTATCTAACTGACAAACTAACTAACTAACTGACAAACTAACTAAATAACTGCAAACTGTCTAACTAACTGCAATCTAGCTAACTCTCTGCAAACAATCTAGCTTACTGCAAACTAAATATCTAACTGACAAACTAACTAACTAACTGCAAACTACATAACTAACTTACATACTAAGTAATTTACACCAAAATAACTAACTAACTGACAAATTAAATAACTGACTGCTAACAAACAGACTAACCTACAAACTAACTAATATAATGCAAACTAACTAACTGACAAACTAACTATCTAACTGACAAACTAACTAACTAACTGACAATCTAACTAAATAGATGCAAACTGTCTAACTAACTGCAAACTAGCAAACTATCTGCAAACAATCTAACTATCTGCAAAATAATAACTAACAGCAAGCAATGTAACTAACTGCAAACTAACTAACTATCCGGCAAACTATCTAGCTAACTGCAAACTAACTAACTATCTGACAATCTAACTATCTAACAGACAAACTAACTATCTAACTGCATGCTGAATAACTAACTGACAAACAAACTAACTAACTGCAAACTTAATAACTATCTTACAAACTGTTTAAATATCGATTAAAATGCGATAGTTAATTGAAATCCGAAATAATTCGTTACCCGGTTTGTTTTCGGTTACGCGACCGACCAGGAAGATTCTAGGTCGACGCGTCCGCTATTCGAAACATTAGAGGACAGCAAAACACGGTTCTCGAGGTTTTCTGTAAAGTCACGCGAACGATAAAGTAACGTTCGAGTTCGAACAAGCCAAGTTCAACGCCCAGGCATAGAGAAGGTACGACAATTAGAAATTAAACAAAGACGGACGAGACGCCACGCAGCGCCACGCGACGAAGGATTCTCTCACGCGCACACTTTTGGCAGCTCATGTTCGTCCGTCACTTGCTATCGAGCCACTGAACGGAGCATATCGATAAGCGAGCACGCTATCGAGAAGTTTTAAAAATCTCCGAATCGGTCGAGTTATTCGACCCTTCGTTGAGAAGCTTCTCCAAAATTAGCCTGCTTTGTCGCGAGTTTCTAGATCAACGATCTAGCTCAGTGCGACACAACATAATAATAAAATTAAAGCGTCGAGTTATTCGAGCTTCCAAGGGCTAGACGGTTCCACAGTCCAGGGCTTACTGAAAATCCCCTGGGTTCACCCACCGTCTCCCCACGGATCGAGTCATAAACTCGATCCTTCCTGGTTTTTCGAACGGTTACGAACCCACAGACCAAGGGTAGAAATAAAATACCCTTGAGTGGATTCGCCGTCTTCTAGCCGAAGCGCGGGACATCTAGGATCTCCCAGCTTACGGCAAAATTATCAGATCACGTCCCAAAATCGCTCGCCTGGTACGGCCGCAGTGCGTAGGACGTCGATTCAAAAAAGAACGTGGTATCCGGAGCAACTGTAAGTCGCCCAAGGCGCCGTTATCAAACCGGTACCGCACCGTGCCCGTACGCACATAACCAGACGGTGAAGGGCCGAGGATAAGGGCGACGGTTGGAATCTTACAACCTCCCTCTGTACGCTCCTCCTACGACAACCAAGAGTAGCAGGCTTGAAAGATAGCGGAATCAGAATCTTGCATAAAGAAACAATAAGCGAGCGATTCCCGATTTAAAGGGAACGCTCTTACACATACAGTCCCCTAATATAGCCGCGTATCGCGGCGACTGATATTCCCGCTCCTGGGTGCGACAAGCACAAACCAGGCGCGAGCGCGAAAGAGAAAGACATCCGACGTGAGTCACGTTGTCAGGTATTTAACGCCTATTCTTGTCTCTTTCTGTTACAGATCATCGAAGCTAGACAGACGGGAATCCGTCTAGACCGGCAGACACGGTTTTGCATACAAAATTACAAGTATCAAAATAAAAGGCTTAGTCGAGATATTCGACTAAGCGAAAATAAACTGAAAATTTGTATTCTTTTCCCGACGTTCCTTCCCTCGAGATCCGGACCACCGTTAGGCGAGGTTTTTTCAAACCTACTCCCCCTAATACAAACTAACTATCTAACGGACAAACTAACTACCTAACTGCAATCTTAAAAACTATCTTACAAACTAACTAACTAACTGCAAACAATCTAACTAACTCCAAACTAACTAACTAACTGATAAACTAACTTACTAACTGACAAACTAACTAACTAACTGACAAACTAACTTACTAACTGACAAACTAACTAACTAACTGCAAACTAACGAACTAACTGACAAGCTAACTAACTAACTGCCAACAATCTAACCAACTGCAAACTAACTAACTATCGGACAAACAAACTAACTGACTGACAAACTAACTAACAAACTGCAAACTAACTAACAATCTGACAAACTAAATAACTAACTGCTAACAAACTAACTAACTGCAAACTAACTAACTAACTTACAAACTAACTAACTAACTGACAAACTAAGTAACTAACTGACAAATTAACTAACTAACTATAAACTAACAAACTAACTGACAAACTAACTAATAACGGTACCAAACTAACTAACTAACTGACAAACTAACTAAAAACTGCAAACTATCTAACTAACTGTAACAAACTAACTAATTTACAAACTAACAATAACAAACTAACTGCAAACTAACTAACTAACAGAACTAACTAACTAACTGCAAACTAACTAACTAACTGCAAACTAACTAACTAACTGCAAGCAATCTAACTAACTGCACACTTACTCACAACCTTACTAACTAACTGACAAACTAACTAACTAACTGCAAACTAGCTAACTAACTGCAAACAATCCAACTAACTGCAAAATAAATAAATATCTGCAAAAAATCTAACTAACAGCAAACTAACTAACTAACTGCAAGCAATCGATCTAACTGCACACTAACTAAGTATCTGACAATCTAACTAACTAACAGACAAACTAACTAACCAACTGCAAATTAAATAACTAACTGACAAACTAATCTAACTAACTGCAAACAACCTAGCTAACTGCAAACTAACTAACTAACTGATAAACTAACTGACTAACTGACAAACTAACTAATAACTGCAAACTGACTAACTAACTTACAAACTGCAAAATCTAACTAACTGCAAACTAACTAACTGCAAACTAACTAACTAACTGTGCAAAATAACTGACAAACTGACAAACTAACTAACCTTCACTAAATCTTAACTAACTGAAACTAATAACTAACTGACAAACTAACTAACTTATGCAAACTAATAACAAACTAACTAAACTGACTATATACAACTGACAAACTAGCTAACTAACTTACAAATTAACTAACTAACTGCAACTGTAATAAATAACTGACAAAATAACTAATTAACTGCAAACTAACAAACTAACAGTAAAACTAACTAACTAACTGGAAACAAACTAACTGACTAACTAACTAACTTAACTAACTAACTGCAAACTAACTAAAATAACTGCAAAACTAACTAACTAACTGACTAACTGCAAACATTAACTAACTGCAAACTAACTAACTAACGGACAAACAATTATAACTGACAAACCTATCTAACTAACTGCAAACTGTCTAACTAACTGACAAACTAGCTAACTATCTGCAAACAATCTAACTAACTGCAAATAACTAACTAACAGCAACAATGTAACTAAACTAACTAACTATCCGGCAAACTAACTAACTGCAATTGAACTATCTAACTACAATACAGCTAAACTAACTACTGCAAACAACTAACTAACTGCAAAACTAACTAACTCAAACTAGCTAACTAACACTCAAACTAACTAACTAATCGCAAACTAACTAACTAACTCGACAATGTATCTAACAGACAAACTAACTAACTAACTGCAAACTAAACTAACTAACTGACAAACTAACTAATTAACTGCAAACTAACACTAACAATAACTAACTAATATAATAGCTAATTACTAACAGCAAACTAACTAACTAACTGCAAACTAACTATCTAACTGACACTAACTAACTAACTGACAATCTAACTAGTAACTGCAAACTAACTAACTATCAAAACTAACTGACAAACTAACTAACTAACTGCAAACTAACAAACTTGCAAACTAACTAACTATCTGACAAACTAACACTAACTGACAAACTAACTTTAACTGCAAAGCTAACCAACTAACTGACAAACTAACTAATAAGCAAACTAACTAACTAACATACAAACTAACTATCTGACAAACTAACTAACTAACTGCAAACTAACTAACTAACTGCAAACTAACTGACAAACTGACATTAACTAACTAACTGCTAATCAAACTAACAAACTGCAAACTAACTAACTAACTTACAAACTAACTAATATTATGCAAACTAACTAACTATCTGACAAACAAACTAACTAACTGACAAACTAACTAACTTACTGCAAAATAACTAACAAACTGACAAACCAACTGACTAACAGCAAACTAGCTAACTATCTGCAAACAATCTAACTAACTACAAACTAACTAACTAAGTGCAAACTAACTAACACACTGACAAATTAACTATCAACCTATAAACTAACTAACTAACTTACAAACTATCTAACTAACTGCAAACTAATCTAACTTGCAAGCTAATAAATACAACTAACTAACTATAACTGCAAACTAACTAACTAACTGCAAACTAACTAACTAATATCACTATGTAAATAACTAAACTAACATCTAAACTAACTAACTGAGCAAACTAACTAACTAACTGTACAAACCCAAACTAATTTAACTGAACAATTAACTAACTAGACTGCAATCCTTAACTAACTGCAAACTAACTAACTAACATACAAACTAAGTAATTTACTACTGCAAACGAAATAACTATCTGACATACTAACTAACTAACGATCAAACTAACTAACTGACTCAAAAACCAACTAACTAACTGACATATTAACCAACTTACTGCAAAGTAACTAACTAACTAACTATCTGTAAACTAACTGACTAACTGACAAACTAACTAACTAACTGCTAACAAAATAACTAACTGCAAAACCACAAACTAACTGTATGCAAATGAACTAACTAATGCAAACTAACTAACTAACTGGATCAAACTAACTAACTAACTGCAAAAACCAACTAACTAACTAACTAACTGATAAAGCAACTAACTGCAAAGTAACTGCAAGTCACTCAACTAACTGACAAACTAACTAACTAACTGCAAACTAACTAACTAACTGCAAACTAGCTAATTTCTCTAACTGCAAACAATCTAACTAACTGCAAACTAGCTAACTAACCTTGCAAATTAAACTAACTAACTGACAAACTAACTAAATCAACTGCAAAACTAACTAACTAACTGACAAACTAACTAACTAACTGACAAGCTAATCTAACTAACTGCAACCAACTAACTAACTAACTGCAAAACCTATCTAACTAATAAGTGAACTAGCTAACTAACCACAGAACTAACTGCAACTATAGTCAGCTAACTAACTAACAAACAAATTATCAACTAACTAACTGCAACTAACTAAATAGCTGCAAGCTAACTGACTAACTGCAAACTTACTAACTACAAACTAACTAACTAACTAACAAGCTGCTAACTAACTAACTAAGTGGAAAATACAACTAACATCCAAGAATCTAGCTATACAAACTAACTAACTAACTGACAAACTAACTAACTAACTGCAAACAATCTAACTAACTACAAACTGACACAACTAAATAACTAACTGACAATCACTAACTAACTAACTTCGCAACCAGTAACTAACTAACAGACAAACTAACTAACTAACTGACAAACTAACTAACTAACTGACAATCTAACTGATCTATCTGACAAACTAACTAACTAACTGCACACTCTAACTAACTGGAACTGACTAACTAACTAACTGGCAAACAATCTATCACTAACTGACAAACCAACTAACTATCGACTACTTTATCTAAACTAGACTAACTAACTGACAACATGCTACAATAACTGCTGACAAACTAACTAACTAACCGACAATCTAACTGGAAATAACTGCAGCTAACTAACTAACTGACTAAGTAACTAACTGACAAACTAACTAACTTCTTTGTCAAACTGAACTTACTAACTGACAACTAACTAACTCAACTTTGCAGAGCAACCAACTAACTAACTTACAAACTAAAGTAACTAACTGCTAACAAACTAACTAACTGATCAGTCAAACTAACTAACCTAACTGACAAACTAACTGGTAATGCAACCAACTAACTAACTATACTATCTCTAACATCAAAGCTACCTGACAAACTAACTAGCTAACAAACAAATTCAACTGAAGGCTTACAAACTAACCGTTAACTCGCAACTATACAAACTATATCTAACTATGTGCAAACTAACTAACTAACTGACAACTAACAAACTAACTGCAAACAAAGCTAACTGACAAATAATCTAACTCAACTTGACAAACTAACTTCAACTAATCTGCAAAACAAACAACAACTAACTGACAAACTAACTAACTATGGTGCAAGTCTAACTCAATCTAACTTCAAACTATGACTAAACTAACCTGTGTGACAAGCTAACTAACTAACTGACAAACTAACTAGTACTCAACTGACAAATTATCACTAACTAACTTCAAACTAGCTAACTAACTGACAAACTAACTAACTAACTGGACCAAACTAACTAATGGCTGACAACTTAAGCTAACTATCTAACTGACAAAACTTATCTCTAAACTAACTGACAAACTAACCCCATGAAGCTAACTGCTCTAGCTGATAAACTAACTAACTAACTGACAAACTAACTAAATAACACACAACTATCAATAACTAACTGCAAACTAGCTAACTATATTCCCATAAACTAACTAACAATCACTGACTTAAACTAACTAACTCAACTGACAAAGCTAACTTACTAACTGACAAACTAACTAAATAACTGCAAACTGTCTAACTAACTTTGACAAAGCTAGCTAATATAACTGCAAACTAACTGTCACAAACTGGCCAACCAAAGCTAACTAACTGACAAACTAACTAACTGAGCTGCAAACAATCTAACTATCTGACTGACAAACTAACTAACTAACTGGCCGTAAACTAACTCCAACTAACTGACAAACTAACTAACTAACTGGACACTAACAATCTAACTAACTGCAAAACTAACCTAACAAACTGATAAACTAACTAACTAACTATTCGACAAACTAACTAACTAACTGCAACTACTAACTAACTGCAAAACTAACTAACTATCGACAAACTAACTAACTAATCATGCAAACAATCCAACTAACTGCAACCTAACTAACTAACTGACAAACTAACTAACTAACTACAAACTAACTAACAAACTGACAAACTAACTAACTAACTAACTTACAAACTAACTAACTAACTGCAGACTAACTAAATGACTAAAAAAAAACTAACTAACTGCCAACTGGCTAACTAACTGCAAACAATCTAACTAACAGCAAACTAACTATCTAACAGACAAACTAACTAACTAACTGCAAACTAACTAAATAACGGCATAATATCTAACTAACTGCAAACTAGCTAACTAACTGCAAACTGTCTAACTAACTGCAAACTAGCTAACTAACTGCAAACGAACTAACTATCTGACAAACTAACTAAGTAACTTACAAACTAACTAACTAACTGACAAACTTACTAACTAACTGCAAACTAACTAACTAACTGACAAATCAACTAACTAACTACAAACAAATTTACTGCAAACTAATTCAATAACTGCAAACTATCTAATTAACTGCATACTATCTAACTAACTGCAAACTAACTAACTAACTGACAAACTAACTAACTATCTGAAATAACTAACTGCAAACTATCTAATTAACTGCAAACTACATAACTATCTGCAAACAATCTAACTAACTGACAAACCAACTCACCAACTGACAAACAAACTAACTAACTGCAATCTAACTAACTAACTGACAAACTAACTAACTAACTGCAAACAAACTAACTAACTGAAACTAACTAACTAACTTACAAACTAACTAACTAACTGCAAACTAACTAACTAACTGACAAGCTAACTAAGTAACTGCAAACTATCTAGCGAACTTACAAACTAACTATCTAACTGCAAACTAACTAAATAACTGCAAACTAACTAACTAACTGACAAACTAACTATCTAACTGACAAACTAACTAACTAACACACTAACTAACTGACAAACTAACAAACTAACTAACTGCAAACTAACTAACTAACAAACTAACAATATAACAAACTAACTAACTAACAAACTAACTAACTAACATACTAACACACTAACTAACTAAACTAACAAACTGACAAACTAACTAACTAACTGCAAACTAACTAAATAACTGCAAACTAACTAACTAACTGCAAACAGTCTAACTAACTGCAAACAAACTAACTAACAGACAAACTAACTAACTGCAAACTAACTAACCAACTGCAAACTAACTAACTCACTGACAAACTACCTAACTAACTGACAAACTAACTAACTAACTGACACTAACCAAGATAACTGCAAACTACTAACTAACTGCAAACTAACTAACAAACTGGCAAACTAACTATCTAACTGACAAACTAACTAAATAACTGACAATCTAACAAGATAACTGCAATCTAAGTAACTAACTGCAAACTAACTAACTAACTGACAAACTAAATAACTAACTGCAAACTAGCTAACTAACAGCAAACCATCTAACTAACTGCAAAGTAACTAACTAACGGTCAAACTAACTAACTAACTGACAAACTAACTAACTAAATGCAAAATAACTAACTAACTGACAAGCCAAATAACTAACTGCAATCTAACTAACTAACTGACAAATTAACTAAATAACTGACAAACTAACTAACTAACTGCAAACTAACTAAATAACTGCAAACTAGCAAACTAACTGCAAACCATCTAACTAACTAAAAACTAACTAACTAACCGTCAAACTAACTCACTAACTGACAAACTAACTAACTATACCTGCAAACTAACTAACTATCTGACAAACTAAATAACTAACTGCTATCAAACGAACTAACTAACTTACAAACCAACTAATATAATGCAAACTAACTAACTAACTGACAAACTAACTATCTACCTGACAAACTATCTAACTATCTGACAAACTAACTAAATAACTGCAAACTGTCTAACTAACTGCAAACTATCTAACTATGTGCAACCAATCTAACTAACTGCAAACTAGCTAACTAACTGCAAACTAACTAACTAACGGTCAAACTAAGTAACTAACTGACAAATTAACTAACTAACTGCAAACTAACTAACTAACTGACAAGCTAACTACCTAACTGCAAACTAACTAACTAACTAACTGCAAACTAACTAAATAATAAGTGGAAAATATCTAACTAACTGCAAACTAGCTAACTAACTTACAAACTAACTAACTAACTGCAAACTAACTAAATAGCTGCAAGCAATCTAACTAACTGCAAACTTACTCACACACTAACTAACTAACTGACAAGCTAACTAACTAACTGCAAACTAACTAAGTAACAGACAAACTAACTAACTAACTGACAAACTAACTAACTAACTGCAACCTAACTGACTATCTGACAAACTAAATAACTAACTGCTAACACTCTAACTAACTGCAAACTAGCTAACTAACTGCAAACAATCTATCTAACTGCAAACCAACTAACTATCTGACAATCTAACTATCTAAAAGACAAACTAACTAACTAACTGCATGCTAAATAACTAACTGACAAACTAACTAACTACAAACAATCTAACTAACTGCAAACTAACTAACTAACTGATAAACTAACTTACTAACTGACAAACTAACTAACTAACTGCAAACTAATTTACTAACTGACAAACTAACTAAATAACTGCAAACTAACTAACTAACTTACAAACTAAGTAACTAACTGCAAACTAACTAACGATCGGTCAAACTAACTCACTAACTGACAAACTAACTAACTAACGGCAAACTAACTAACTATCTGACAAACTAAATAACTAACTGCTAACAAACTAACTAACTGCAAACTAACTAACTAACCTACAAACTAACTAATATAATGCAAACTAACTAACTAACTGACAACCTAACAATCTACCTGACAAACCATCTAACTATCTGACAAACTAACTAAATAACTGCAAACTGTCTAACTAACTGCAAACTAGCTAACTATGTGTAAACAATCTAACTAACTGCAAACTAACTAACTAACTGCAAACTAACTAACTAACTGACAAGCTAAGTAACTAACTGACAAATTAATTAACTAACTGCAAACTAACTAACTAACTGACAACCTAACTAACTAACTGCAAACTAACTAACTAACTAACTGCAAACTAACTAAATAATAAGTGGGTAATATCTAACTAACTGCAAACTAGCTAACTAACTTACAAACTAACTAACTAACTGCAAATTAACTAACTAATTGCAAACTAACTAAATAACTGCAAAATATCTAATTAACTGCAAACTAACTAACTAACTTACAAACTAACTAACTACCTGCAAACTAGCTAACTAACTGCAAACCATCTAACTAACTGCAAACTAACTAACTAACTGCAAGCAAAATAGCTAACTGACAAACTAACTAACTAACTGCAAACTAACTAAATAACTGCAAACTAGCAAACTAACTGCAAACCATCTAACTAACTAAAAACTAACTAACTAACGGTCAAACTAACTCACTAACTGACAAACTAACTAACTAACTGCAAAGTAACTAACTACCTGACAAACTAAATAACTAACTGCTATCAAACTAACTAACTAACTTACAAACTAACTAATATAATGCAAACTAACTAACTAACTGACAAACTAACTATCTACCTGACAAACTATCTAACTATCTGACAAACTAACTAAATAGCTGCAAACTGTCTAACTAACTGCAAACTATCTAACTATGTGCAACCAATCTAACTAACTGCAAACTAACTAACTAACTGCAAACAAACAAACTAACTGACAAACTAAGTAACTAACTGACAAATTAACTAACTAACTTCAAACTAACTAACTAACTGACAAGCTAACTAACTAACTAGAAACTAACTAAATAATAAGTGGAAAATATCTAACTAACTGCAAACTAGCTAACTAACTTACAAACTAACTAACTAACTGCAAACTAACTAAATAGCTGCAAGCAATCTAACTAACTGCAAACTTACTCACAAACTAACTAACTAACTGACAAGCTAACTATCTAACTGACAAACTAACTAACTAAGTGACAAACTAACTAAATAACTGCAAACTGTCTAACTAACTGCAAACTAGCTAATATAATGCAAACTAACTAACAAACTGGCAAACTAACTAACTAACTGATAAACTAACTTACTGACTGACAATCTAACTAACTAACTGCAAACTAATTTACTAACTGACAAACTAACTAAATAACTGCAAACTGTCTAACTAACTGCAAACTAGCTAATATAATGCAAACTAACTAACAAACTGGCAAACTAACTATCTAACTGACAAACTTACTAACTGACTGCAAACTATCTAACAATCTGACAAACTGAATAACTAACTGCAAACAATCTAACTAACTGCAAACTAACTAACTAACGGACAAACAAGCTAACTAACTGACAAACTTACTAACTAACTGCAAACTAACTAACTATCTGACAAACTAAATAACTAACTGCTAACAAACTACCTAACTGCAAACTAACTAGCTAACTTACAAACTAACTTACTAACTGCAAACTAACTAAATAACTGCAAACTAGCTAACTAACTGCAAACCATCTAACTAACTGCAAACTAACTAACTAACGGTCAAATTAACTCACTAACTGACAAACTAACTAACTAACTGCAAACTAACTAACTATCTGACAAACTAAATAACTAACTGCTAACAAACTACCTAACTGCAAACTAACTAACTAACTTACAAACTAACTAATATAATGCAAACTAACTGACTAACTGACAAACTAACTAAATATCTGCAAACTCTCTAACTAACTGCAAACTAGCTAACTATGTGCAAACAAACTAACTAACTGCAAACTAACTAACTAACTGCAAACTAACTAACTAACTGACAAACTAAGTAACTAACTGACAAATTTACTAACTAACTGCAAACTAACTAACTAACTGACAAGCTAACTAACTAACTGCAAACTATCTAACTAACTAACTGCAAACTAACTAAATAACTGGAAAATATCTAACTAACTGCAAACTAGCTAAATAACTGGAAAATGTCTAACTAACTGCAAACTAGCTAACTAACTTACAAACTAACTAACTAACTGCAAACTAACTAAATATCTGCAAGCAATCTAACTAACTGCAAACTTACTCACAAACTAACTACCTAACTTACAAAGTAAGTAACTAACTGACAAATTTACTAACTAACTGCAAACTAACTAACTATCTGACAAGCTAACTGACTATCTGCAAACTAACTAACTAACTAACTGCAAACTAACTAAATAACTGGAAAATATCTAACTAACTGCAAACTAGCTAACAAACTGCAAACAATCTAAGTAACTTACAAACTAACTGACTAACTGCAAACTAACTAACTATCTGACAAACTAAATAACTAACTGCTAACAAACTAACTAACTGCCAACTAACTAATTAACTTACAAACTAACTAATATAATGCAAACTAACTAACAAACTGGCAAACTAACTAACTAACTTTCAAACTAACTAACTACCTGCAAACTAACTAAATAACTGCAAAAAATCTAACTAACTGCAAACTAGCTAACTAACTGCAAACAATCTAACTAACTGCAAACTAACTAACTAACGGTCAAACTAACTAACTAACTGACAAACTAACTAACTAACTGCAAAATAACTAACTAACTGACAAACTAAATAACTAACTGCTAACAAACTAACTAACTGCAAACTGACTAACTAACTTACAAACTACCTAATATAATGCAAACTAACTAACTAACTGACAAACAAACTATCAAACTGACAAACTAACTAACTAACTGACAATCTAACTAAATAAGTTCAAACAATCTAACTAACTGCACACTAACTAACTAACGGACAAACAAACTAACTAACTGGCAAGTGGTATAGCTATGGGGATTCTAACCCACGGGGCAATGAGGGGAGCGTGGGGCGAGGGGAAGTGAGGGCGCGCGGGGGAGTGCAGCGCGGAGAACTCTGGGCGCGGGGCCTGTGGGGAGTGGAAGATTGGTTGCGAGTACACGAGCCGCGGAGTGGGGATGTCGCAATCGTGGAGGGGATTAGCCCTGGCCGAGCAGCCGCGGAGACCTCTCCAGACCTGGCTCGCCGTCGGAAATTTTTTCGGCGTTCTCGGTATGTTTGATGAGATCTAAAAAAGAATTACATAATGTTCTCCTAAGAAAATATTTACAGCTAGCGATATAAAAAAACAACACATCATTCGGTTCGTAAATCTATTCTTTCTATTTATTATTCTGGTACTCGTATAAATTCAGATTTTTATAGTTCACTGTGGTTAGGTTTGGTCAAACTCTTGCAAACGCGTTATAGAAAATGGTTAATATCATTACGAAACACAAGAAATAAATAGTTTCATACTGTATACTAAATGCGAAAAATTTACTCGAAAAATTGCAGCTCCTCTTTCATCCAGAGTCGAGTCTCGCGCAACGATGCGTTTTCGCGCTTTGTCAGCGAGTACGTTATCTGCTGCGTGCCTTTCGCCGAGGTCGTTGCTACTCGTATATGCAATATCGTGTTCGCGACACGCTGCGTCCAACGGATTGATGCCTCGATCACCTCTAGCCAATCGTTTTGCCAGATGAGTTCCTGAACCACAAAACTGATATCCTGGGATATGTAATTCGATAGGTAGCGCGTTTATCGCTCGATTTAACAAACCACCGCCTGCCTTTACTCTCGTCGGCAACATTCGCTGCAGTTTTTAATCAGCGGTGCTGGACCGTCGATATGCGTTCGCTGCCAAGGGCGATTATAATGTTCCAGACACCGACGATACTGCCGAACCTGAGAATCGGCTTTTATATGCTCGGGGAGTCTGTCCCACAACTGGTCAATGTGTCTGCCAAATTCGTGAACTAGAATAATCTTTGGTATATATATCAGCTGCTCAGAGGTTATGTCTCGAATGTCGCAATTATCCGACAGAACGAGAAGCATTTCGAATACTGAGCTGTTTTGCTTCGACGCGGACCTATAAATAGGACGCGTAGTCGCTTCGATGTGTCAAAAATCATTTTCGCGGTTTGCAGCGAGGATGCGATTCGTGCGACAACCTGTGACTATACGCGTGACAAATTTTGATGATAAATCGCAAATGATGTCCTCGAAAACAAAACGCAGACACGGTAGCATGCTGCCAAACACTATCCGCAGCCTCATTTGCGGCCCATCAAATTGCGGAAAGACCAATGTGCTGGTGAGCTTGTTGGAAAGTCCTCACGGCGTTCGCTTCGAGAACGTGTACGTGTATTCCAAGTCGTTGCAGCAGCCGAAATATCAGTATTTGGAGAATTTATTGGCTCCGATAGATGAAATTGGCTACTTCACGTTTTCAAAGAACAGTGACGTCATCCCACCGAGCGAATCGCTTCCGAATTTCATTTTTATCTTTGATGACGTGGCATGCGACAAGCAAGATACGATACGAGAATACTTTGCAATGGGACGCCATTCGAACGTTGACTGTTTCTATCTCTGTCAGACCAATGCAAAGATTCCCAAACATCTTATACGTGACAATGCAAATCTGCTGATTCTGTTTAAGCAGGATGGCACCAACTTGAAACATGTGTACAACGATCACGTAAACACTGACATGTCTTACGTGGATTTCTACGCTTTGTGTCGCAATTGTTGGCAACGTTAGTACGGTTTCGTGGTGATAGACAAGGATTGCGTGATGTCCAATGGACGTTATAGAAAGGGATTTAACGAGTTTGCGGTACCGTGAGGTGGTCAATCGTCATCGACACGTCGGTGGAAAAGCAACGTCTGCGGCACAATGATTGATATCGATAGTCTGGAGATTAAGGATCGCGAGAGAATAGCGAAGGAAATTGCAAAAACCAGTGATTCCATTCGCAAGAAACATCAGGCTTTGAAGACTGGCAAGATGGAGGAAGATATCGCGTTGGAGAGATACTTTAAACCTATTGTCGATCCCTTAAAACATATTGTGGAAAATACAACAGCGACAAAAGCTGGCATGCCATCGCTGACGAGCACGAACGTTGAAGGGAATGAAACATTAACACATAAACCAAAAATCCAACCGAAAGGGAACACATCACATAAGAGAAGTAGAAAACGATTATACACGTCATCGGAAAATTCGCTCGTAACCTCCACACCAGTTCAATCGAAGCGGAAACAACCGAATGTCATGTCAAACGATTCCCCGGTTCCGCCTTCACCAATAAATACATTTCCCGATGTACAGTCGATCACAACCAATGCTAAAGACGTTTACGAAACTTCTGCCGATGAGTCATTTGCAACATCTATTAGGCATGAACTCCAAACATCCGAGGGGCAACAAACATTTCGCAACCATTTCGGTCCGTTGGGGCAAAAATACATGCTTGCCATCCTAAGTGGTGATAGGGATACGATCATGGATCATGTGTATGGAGTATACTTTGACAATAGTGGAACGATGCTTGGGGATAAGGCTTTCGATATGAACAATAATGATAATATAATCATAGATGGTGTAAAATATGGAGGAACTCCCGGTCTTTATGAACTTATTTTCAAGAGAATTCCCGACGACGCCATATACACAGATGCTGATAGGCAAAAATACAAAAGTATACTACTGACAACAAATGCTCACAGACGTGGCCATAACGCACAAAATCCTATAATGGGTAGCAAGGGATACAAGTATAAACATGTAATTGCGCCGCTACTACAACGTGTATCGACCAGTAAGGCGGGGAAAGGCCTGCCGGTTCCGCGAGTCATGACGGTAAATGATAACAAGA
The DNA here is from genome assembly GCA_030068185.1 of Colletes collaris. Lineage (NCBI taxonomy): Eukaryota > Metazoa > Arthropoda > Insecta > Hymenoptera > Colletidae > Colletes > Colletes collaris. Next base: position 334,453 of record JASGYR010000022.1, on the reverse strand, counting down.
TCGATTACGTGCACTGGGACGATCCCAACGAGCTGGTGGGTCGACTCCGTTTGTTGGAAGCGTCGCGTCAGGCGGGTAACAACTCGCATGGCCATGAAATTCTATCGATTATCGAGGAACTCCGCGAGGTAGGCCTCATTATAAATTAAGCCACGCACCGATGATGTGCACTGTATGCGTTGAGATGCCGATCAATAAATTTGGAGTATCGCTCGAGAAGAGCTGAGCAGCTGGAATGGACTATTACAAATGGAGCGGTTTGCTTCGAAATTATATGCGAGACAATGCTCTTTGCGTGGCAGGTGCCGACTTTGACGCAAAATCACGCAAGATACGACGCGTAGCTCAGCCGACAGTTGACAGCGATGCCGTTAATAAACTATATGTGGAAAAGAGCATTAAACTTTTAAGAGAGCAGGATGAAGAATTAGAGAGGAAGCTGGTCATGTTTCAGAGAGATATGTTGACGTTGCAAAACAGCGTTCAAGAGATATCACGCGCATTGAATCCGCAGCGACAATGCGAAGGAAAATCATGCGAGACGATTGAACTTGACCAGAATTTCCTCGAGCCGATGGGGAGCACATAATGTATGTACACGATAATTATCGCATCATTCGTGTCAAAGACATCTCTGCGATCAAACAGGCAACCAATATCGAAATCCGAGAGTAATGAAAGCCATAGTCTCAAGAAGCGACAACTTGTTGAGGAATTGCATGCTCTAGCTCGAAGACATTTCCCGCGGAGACACGTCATAGTGCATGGATACGATGATCTGTGGCAAGCTGACGTTGTAGAAATGCGTCCATACTCGCGATTCAACCGAGGTCATCACTATATACTCACGGTCATCGATGTGCTAAGCAAGTATGCATGGGCGGTACCGCTCAAGACTAAAGGTGGTGCTGAGGTGACTAAAGCGTGTGCAAAGATATTTAGAGATCGACATCCGAAAAATTTGCAAACCGATCAAGGAAAAGAATTTTACAACGTTGATGTGCAGAAACTCATGACAAAGCATGGCATTAATCATTATTCGACGTATTCGGTGATGAAGGCCTCCGTCGTAGAACGTTTCAATCGAACTTTGAAGAACAATATGTGGAAACTGTTTACGCTCAGTGGAACCTATAAATGGGCTGATGCACTACCGCGTCTACTTGCAGAGTATAACGCACGAAAACATAGAACCATCGGAATGCTTCCTTGCGATGTTACCCCTGTGATCGCCGATAAGCTGCTAGCTACAGTATACAGCAACATAAAGATTGCTGCTCCAGCGAGATTCAAATTGGGCGAGTTTGTGAGCGTGAGCAAATTTAAAACCATCTTCGATAAAGGTTATACACCGAATTGGACAACGGAGGTGTTTAAAATAGCCAAAGTACAGGCAACTAATCCCGCGACGTATCTGCTCCTCGATTCCTTTGGAAAACCTGTTGCCGGAGGATTCTATGAACATGAGCTGCAACGCGTCACAGATCCTGATGTATATCTAGTGGAAAAAGTGTTGCGTAGAAAGGGGGATAAGGTGTATGTCAAGTGGTTGGGCTTTGATAAATCACACAATTCTTGGATAAATAAAAATAATGTATTGTAAAATAATACATGGTTCAATAAAATACAATGATGCATATACATATACATGAGTGGCGACTTTTATTTTACACATTAATCCCACTATTTATATGAATGAGTTAATAAATACTAATTTCTGTACATTTGCGGACAATTTGTAAACAATTTTATATTATACAATAAATTCCACTATTTATAATAAATACAATAATAATAATTTCTATTTTACAACGGTATATTATAATGTCCCCAGGGCAGAGTGTCGGTCGAATCGGGTATGCTATATCGCTTGTCGTCATACGGACTTAGAGCGATTTTGGATTCCGAAATGGTGTACACTTTGTGCAATTTAGACCGTATGCATGATTGTCTGCGAACCATTTCGATCTCTTTGCGCAAACACTGCGCGTAGTCGACGAAAGTTATCGTTCTGGCTATGACGTTGGTCTTGACGCCTTTCGCCTTCTTCGTATCTTTTTTGCCGTCTACGCGAAGTGCATACATTTTCGCTCTCAGACCTATGAATTCAGTCATTATCGCACCGTTATTTTCATCCTTCATCAGCCCCGGAACCTTCTTATTTACGCGTGGCATATTATATGGATTGTCGGTAAGATAATCGCTTGTGTCGAATCTATCGATATTTTTTTTTTTTTTTTTATTTATTACGCCGTAACCCCCTACGGGATTATTAGCACAAGTATACATAGAGAGAGAGAGAGAAAAAAGAAAAAAAAAAAAAATTGTTTTTTTTTTTTTTTTTTTTTACAAAATTACATACATGAGATAGTGAACTTAGTAGCTACTTATACAATATGTAGAACGAAATTACAATTGAAGATCATGTTTCTTAATGAATTTAAATATAACCATCATAGGAGGTATAAGTGGTTGAAAAAGGAAAGCATCAATCGTGTACGGAGGGAAATAGCCTTTAGAGCACAGCTGGTTAATCATGTCCGGTCTGACATAATCCTTTAAAGGAGTTTGCCATATGATATGATTAAGATCCTGCTCTGGATAATTACATTGGCACCTTGTGTCTGGTGCAAGATTGATTCGGACAAGTGAGACAGCTAGTTGAAAGTGATTAGAACGTAATCTGTTGGTAAAACAAATAAAATCCCTAGGAAGGGCTTTTCGAGTGAACCAAGGAGTTGCAGAATCGCTATAAAAGCGTGCAAAATATTTGGTGCCCTTGTGAGAGGCTTGAGCATGAAGCTGTCTCACAGTCTCATTCTTAGCCTCTCTTTTGAATACTTGATAGAAGTCAGTGAAGGGAACCTGGAAATCAAATGACGGTTCGAGGCGAGAAGCTTCTTTTGCTAAAGTGTCGACATACTCATTATAAAAGATACCAGAATGAGAAGGGATCCAATAGAAGTGGGTTTTTATATTACGCAGAGCCAGGTCATGAATAATATTTTTGATATCCAACAAGATTGGGTTAAAATTAACATTTATGGTGAACTTAGAGAGGAGAAAAGAGCACTCAGACAATCAGAATAAATGAAAACATTATCAAATGAATGCTTAGAGGCACATACTAAGGCATTTTTGATAGCAAGACATTCTGCAGTAAAACTGGAAGCCCATTTATTCAGCGCAAGCAAGGATGAGACATTAATATCCGGAGAAAGAAAAGCAGCACCAACATTACCCTCATCATCTCGGCTTCCATCAGTAAAGAATGAAATCGAATTTGACGGTTTATTACAGAATTGTTCCAAAAAGTAGACACCGGGGTCACCTGAGTTTTTAGCAGAAAGACCAATATCACAATTAACCTCAGCAACAGATTGGAGAGCTTCATAGCTGTACAAATATGAAGAGAAGTTTTTGCCGACTCTAAGACAGGATTTAATATGAAACAGAATTAATTTGAATAGGAAGAATGGAATGACACTTGCCCACTAGGCCGCACCAAAACGAAGAAGATGTAATTTTATGAATACAGTTATATAGATCAGTTCCAGAAACGGATAGCTTCTTGATTAAATATTTTTTGCAAAGGAACTCGGCTCTGTTGCGAAGAAGCCATATTTTTGATTCTCCCAACAGGATATTGGTAGGGGTGCTAATTCTATAGCCTAGGGCAATGCGTAAGGCAGAAAATTGAATTCTTTCTATTCTCAGAAGACGAGAGTCTGATCTAGGAAAGTAAATAAAACAGTTGTATTCAACAATGGGGCGAATAAGACTTTTATATAGGGTGACCAGGGTGGTCGGGTCAACTCCCATCTGATACCAGAAACAAATTTGAGAATACTAAGTCTTTGAAGGCATTTGTCACGAATAAACTCAATATGATCTTTAAAATGAAATTGATAATCAAAAATGATTCCAAGAAATTTGACGTTTGAACTAGACTTAATTTTATAGTTTTCGACATTGATAGAACAGGAACCGGGGAGAATGCCTTTTTTGTTGAAGTGTATCAATATGGTTACCTCCGGGCATAAGGATAGACCCAGGCGATTCAGATTACTACTTAAACAAGTGATTGCCTTTTCAATAGATTTTTTGGCTATTCGAGGAATAGCAGCACGAGTAAAAACAACTATGTCGTCTGCAAATTGTGAAATGCAGACATTACTATAAAGACCAACAGTAATATCTTTAACATATATCAAGTATAGAAGAGGGCTGAGAACTCCACCCTGAGGAACTCCCTTAAAAACCTTTCTACTGAGGGAGCGGTTGGAGTGTACAGCAAAGGTAATGTTGCGATCATGCGTCAGAAAATTGACGAATTTAACAATGCTTATAGGACATCCAATATTGATAAGTTTTGTAACAAGGATATCACTTAGGACATTGTCAAAGCCCCTTTCACATCAAAGGAAACAGGAGACGACATCCTCGTTCAAATGAAAAGCCTCTTCGATTGAAAGAGTAAGTCGAGCGAGGTTGTCAGAGCAGGATCTCCCAGATCTAAACCCGGCTTGTGACGAAGGGAAGAAATCTATTGTTTCTAACCAATGCTGCAGTCTTAACTTAACCATTTTCTCCAAAATCTTACAAAGACACGAGGTGAGCGAAATAGGTCTAACATTTTCACTACCTTTCTTATCAATGAAGAAAGTGAAACTATTTTGCCAGGACGGTTGGAATTCAGAGTTCACATAGATTTCGTTTAGAATGTCAATAAAAATAAGCTTTAACTTGAAGGGAAGATTAGTAACAAGGCAATACTCTATATTGTCAGGACCAGGAGAGGCTTTAGGACTGCAGCTGCTGAGGGCAGCGTTAAATTCTTGTAAGCTGAATACGGAGCTGAGGAAATGGTTCATACAGATGTTGGGATTGGAGTTAAGGATGTTGGGGTTAGAGGGAACCCAGCATGGACTGACCTTCTCGATCGCTTCTTCGATCTTGAGAACACGATCGGGAGGACTAAGTTTACTAGAACGAATGTTAGCCCATTTATTCTTAAGTATCTTACATTTATCCCAAACGTAGGAAATATCCGAGTCAAAGTTGATACTTTGAGCAAAGTTGCGAAAGTCCTCTGTTTTCCTTCTTCTTATATATCTCCTAGCAGATGCTTTACATTTTTATAATTGATAAAGTCAGAAAGCTGGTGAGTAAAATGCAATTTTTTAATAGCCGCCTTTCTTAAACGTATAAGTTTTTAACATTCGTTGTCCCACCAAGAAAAAGGATTCATATGTTGCCCAAAATATGAAAGTTTTTACTAGGAGTGCACTTTTTAACTGCGTCAGTTATAGTGTTACAGAACAAAGCATATTTATCACAAGAGTTAAGGGCTAGAAAATCAGAATGGAGGAAGTCCTCAAATTTCTCAGATAAAATAGATCGATACAAGGACCAGTTGGTTTTTTTTGAAGACAGACGAAGGGAATTTTTAATAAATATCGCTCTATCGACTGATAGTTTAACGAAAAGAGGGTAATGATCAGAGCTCCAAGTGTCTTCAGGAATTGAGAGATTAACGTTATCAAAAATGTCTGGAGAGGAAAGAAGCAAATCAAGATTGGACAGCTTTATTCTATGAAAGTCAATATGAGTGGAGGTGTTATTGTTAACTAAGATAAGATCAGAGTCAAGTAGGGAGTTAAAAAGTCTACTACCGTTCAAGTCGTTGCTGGAGCAGTTCCAGGAGGTATGATGAGAATTAAAGTCGCCAAAAATTAGGCAGGATCCAAGAGAGCATGCAGAAAGGAAAAGTTGGTCCCAATCTGTTCGTGCAACACTGAAGCTAGGAATTCTGTAACACCCTACCAAGACAACTTCTGGAGATGTATCGAGTAATTTAACAGCTCCAATTTCAAGACTGTCAGATATACTGCATAGATTATGTATAACAGTAAATTTAAGAGGTTTCCTTATTAAAAAAATAATACCTCCGCCAGGACGATTATTTCTATCTATTCTAATAGCCTGAAATCCGGGAAGACTAAACTTTTTATCAGCTTGAAGCCAGGTTTCCACTCCTATAAAGACATCGACGTTGGAGAGATGATTCAGAAGTTCATCTTTGCACTTCATCAGGCCTCTGGAATTCCAGAAAACGACTTTGAGATCATAGAGAGGGAAGGCTTTTTAGGCTGAACCATAATCTTGAGGAGAGGAAGAATGGAGAGAATCCTTTGGCGAGTCGAAGGCAGTGTAGACTGATGGAGATTCCAGATCCGACTCAGTGTCGAAAGAAGTGGAAGAGTCATATTTCGCAGTAGAGTCTTCAGACCAATCGAGGAACTGCTCTAGCTTTTTAATAATCCTTGTCGTTCTGTTTTTAATGGATCTAGCGGTGATAGAGGGATATATATCACGGAGCATTTTGACAACTTGAGAAAGATCGGAAGTATATGTTTGAGCCAGTTGTGGAATATTCGAGTTACCTCTGGCCTTCTGTAGAAACTCACGAACTTGAAAATAGTTTAGAACATATGCGTCGGGGTGTAATAAGAGATTTTCTTTGACTGGGTGAAGAGCACTGTCTATATCTTCTGACTTATTCGGAGTCGCCGATGGAGCTATCTTCTTCTTTTTCTTGGAGCAGCCAAAGACTTAATCGTTGAAGGGCTTACGAAATTCGAACCAGCACTAGCAAGCTCCACTACAGGAGCAGCAAAGAAAGGAGTACTTGAGTCACGTACAGAAGGATCATTTACTGTAGCCGAAGTACTGGAACTAGTGGAGAGCGGTCTTTTGTTAGAAGTTTTAAAGCAGCTATCGCCAAAATTTTTAGAGCCATCCAAAACAGGAGTAGAAGTATTCACATGGGCGGCTGACGTTTCTGAAGAAGCCTCTGAAGATACTGCTATGCTCGTATGAGAAGCTCCTATTTGATCGTCACAATTAGACACGGTTGGACATGGTTTTGCCATGTGGCCTTCCTTTTTACATTGAAAGCATGTCAGCTTATCTGTTGAGACAAAAATCCAGTAATTTGTGTTATCAAAACATAATTGAAGATCTTTTGGCAGCTTAGGTTCATCGTCTGGGTGAATGTACACTTGTCGCCGAAAACTCAGAATATGTGAGAATCCGGGATCCGAGAAGCCAGCTTTAACAAACGATATGGGAGACAGCATTCTGATGTCCAGTTTCTTGAAAGAATCATCGATGAGCGCATGAGGAATAACAGGACACACGTTCGATAAAATAACACGTTTAGCCTTCGTTAAAAGCGGCCTGACAGAGAGAGAACGACCTTTGATGTTTATATTTAACTTCTCCGCTATGATTTGTTCAACTAACAGTTTGGACGATAGATAAATACATATACGGTTGTTGGCGATACGAGACGCAAATCTAATATTACTAGGACTGATGACTTTACCAATTGCAACAATATATTCCTTTATGGAAATGTCTTCAAAGGCGTCGAGGACAATAGCTTGGTCCTTAGAAGGAAAGCTCACTTTCTGCATCACACTAGCATAGGTGGATTGAGAGCCACCAGGAACATTACTTGAATCCATGATCACACGGAGAGGTTCCTGTACTCAGGAATAAACTCTCTTAATAAAAATATGTCTTGTGCGCGTACTATTCTTGGCGAGGCCGAAGCCAAGCGGCGAGAGACAACAACAATAATACGATGCCGGAGCGGTTGTGTTGATACCACGCGAAACGTCCTATCGCCACGGATGCTCAGACGAGACTGAATCTATCGATATTGTGCTTCATAGACTCGTAGATATCGTCGCACCGAATGTGATAAATAAGACTGTCAGTGTCGGTGTATAGAATTTTACAATTTTGTCCGTGTTTAGGAGACATGTACTCGTGGTGAAATTCATACAAACAAAGTTTTGATATGTCCAGAATGCACATACCCACGTATATCCGTTTGTTGAATTTCACCTCGAGTTTTCGCAATTCAACAGCTACTAAATTTTCCGAAAAAACACTTCTGCTGTGGAAATTCGGTTTCGCGATCATTGCCTGCGCCATATCGCCCTTCCCAATGTGTCACAAGTTTTACATCCACATGGTTTCGTACATTTTCCATAGTTTTACCAAATACTGCGTTGTTCATCAATTTGTACAAATTCTTTTCAAAGTCGTTTGTCGCGCTTGTTCTAAATCGTGTGTTGAGTTCGATGTAATCGCGGAGCCAGGGAGATTGAGCGAATTGAAGCACGCGGTGTATCTTTGTAATACCAAGACCGTGACGCGTGCACTGCTGCAGGTTGCGATAATGGATTATGTAACGCTGCTTATCGTATACCGTCGCGAGTAACTTGTCCTGCCTGCTGCCAGGTGGTTTGGCACGCGTCGGACAGAACGGCAGATCTGCATGAGCATCGTGCAGACGTTGCGGATATTCCAGATCTACCTCGAGAATGTATCCCGTGGGCGAATCGACACCGATTGAAGATACGTCAAAATTTACAACATCTTCGACCCATTGAAATTTAGCGTATGGTAGAGGCTGACACATTGCCCATCCATACAAATTGTTCACGTCAAAGTACATCAAGTACGATGACTCTTCCGATGCGTCGTAAGATGACATGTACTTGTTATTGGCATGTGCGTATCTTCCGGAACATTGACTTAAGCCCCCACGTATACAGCGTTCGATAAACATGACCATATCGATGTCTGTGAGCAATTCGAATGTAATTTTGGTATGTTTTAGCATTGCATCCCATGTGAAACCAGGTAGAGTATAGTAATGCGCTGAATCTAATCCGTAGCTCTTGATACAACTTTCGCGAAAATTTTCAAAAATATCTGCCAATAACAAGACATCAGTTTTCAAATACAAATCGCTGTATTCGCCCAAGGTTCTAATCTCGAAACGCTGCCAGACTGTCTCGGCGTGTGCGTAATCGGTCTCTGATACAGTCTCACCCGTTAACGAACTGTAGAATGACTCGCGCGGTGGTAAGCATGGATCCTGCAGCTTGTTCGCGCAATCAAGGTATTCATATGGAAAGACACCCTTTCGCGCCAATAAATTGAAATCTTCAGTGGATAATGTTCCAAATTGGGATCGCAAAATTTTTAATTGTTCTGTGCTAAGAAAAGATGCTAATTTGTCGAGACTGGTATTTAGAAATTTGTATGAATCGATGAATCGTAATTTAATATAATTTTGCGAGTCTGATTCATCCGTATCTTCAACATGTTTTGTGAAAGAAATATATTTTTCTTTAGTTATAGGTAATACATCAATGTGACCTTCGAAAGCGGTAGCTATTTCCTCGATAATGAAATGCGAATCATAGCCGGATAAATTATGGAAAACTATGGGGATGTAAAACACATTTTTATAATTTAAATTGCACTCAAAATGTGCTGGACCTCTGAACCGTCCGGACAGAGGGCAATGATCGCGAACTCGTACATCGCTAGCCTTGAATGGTTCTTCGCAAATATGACAATGTGCTGCATTGCGAAATGTCGTCAACTGTTCGGGAGTTAAATCCAGCATGGGAACATTACTGGTAAGAATAGGTTTGGCAAAGTTTGCAAAATTTTTAAGTTCGTCGACGAATTATGAAACACAATCTGTGTCGCGGCGACATCGATACATCGACAGTGATGTATCATATGAACAATGCATATATTATGCAATGCTGTGTACATTGTGGTGTTGATATGTATGTAATTTATTATCACCCGCTTGGTTGTCCAACGTTTTTGCGATGATGCACTCCAGATCTGCATATACCACGAAAGGGAGCCGCTCCTTCCTATCGTGGTTGCTGAAATTGAGCAGATTGTTGCCTTCGCTGGGCAGCAAAATGGCGCAGTTGTTTATCTGCCCGCAGTCCAGCGAATGCACCTCCAACTTCTCGGTAGATCCGAAGTAGTGCATGCATCTGTAAACCCCAAAAAAAAATTTATTTAATTTCACATATATTTCAACATTTTTTAAACATTTCATAAATTTTTTGTTTTTTTTTTTATACGTACCGATCGCAGATGAATTTCTTGGCTTTGTGCCTGCTCAGCTGCATGCCCACCAGCCTGGACAAGTCCTTAATGCATGCAAAGTGCCCTCCATCGCCGTGCTCTTGATTCGGCGTGTAAAGCAAGTTTACATGTCTATCCCTCTTCTGGCTGGTGAGGTGCAGCGGGAAGACTGTTGGCCCCTTCTTCATCTTCTCCTCGAAGCTGGACATTGACGGAGATGTCGTTCAGCCGTTCAAACTTCCCAATATACCCCAGAGACATTGGGAACTCAATGCCCTGGAGATTTAGGATCGATGTATACTGCGGGTATGAACCTGGACGTTCAGGATATTTTTTTGCTGGATGTAGAGCTGCGACAACTGCCCACGCGAAACATGTGTTGTCTGAGGATTGTATGCTTATTGTTGCCCTCTTCAGCATGATTTCTCGCGGCAACTTGAAGTGACACCCCGCGCGGAGTGGATTATACTTATTGACATTGACGGTCAGATTCATGATTCTCGCCAATGCCCATCCGCTGTCGCGTTCCTGGAACTCTTCCAGCGATGCCAGGGTGGGTTCGACGACGCATCGCTGGTACCACTCCTGCAGATCGGATGTGTGGAAGAGTTCACAGTTTCAGGTGTTGATGCTTTTACAAGCATGCTTGTCACCTGCCACAAATTCACCGTTGAACACCGTGTTCACTTTGAGGTTTCGATGTTTCCTCAAAGTGTCCCGAACATGCTCCAGCACAATGGTCTCTGCATCCTGGAGGAAGTTGCGCGGTTCGATATAATTCGAATTTAGGATGACACCTGTTAATACGCGAGTATCGAACGCAGTGTGTATTTCACGCCACAAAAGTCCCGTACTCGAATGTCCGGCACCTTCTCGCGCGAAACGTCTGCGCACCAAATGTTTCAGTCCTTCGAGTCGCGCGATTCGAGCAACCAACGATTGTCGAACACCGATCGATAATCGCGAGCGTTTCACGCGGCTGTGTTCTTCCAAAGATTCGATACACTCGTTGCACCGTTCTTCCCACGCGAGGTACTCTTCCTGCGAAATCAATCGTCCGGATTGATCCAACAATTGGCGTTCTACTTGTGCGAATTGTTCCATGATTGTAAATGGAATGTAAATGGAATGTAAATGTAAATGTAAATGTAATATCCTTTTTTTCAATGAATCACGTTGTAACTATTTGAGGCCTTGTGCAGTTTAAAGCGTGCTTTTATACCAGCACAGCGATTTTGGTATCTCTGCCTAACTCTTTCGGTGTCTCTCCCCCTCCCTCAAATGCATTGCATGCCAACATGGTTCTATGCAGTTTCTACTGATATCGCATAATTCTTTCCATGATTCACTCGTACGACGAATTAGTGCGCAAGATCGTTCAACACAGTTTCTACTGATTCCACATAATTCTAAGATTCAGCGCTTCCACAGATATTATATTACATTCAACACGTGTCGAGACTTTTATCCTTGGTGGCCCAAGTTTCATGCAATCGCGCGATATGCTGCGATGTTAAGATTGAACAAAAGCATTATGGAAAAAAAAAAAAAATGGTAGCTTTAGAATAAAATATTCAGCGCTTCCACAGATATTATATTACATTCCACACGTGTCGAGACTTTTATCCTTGGAGGCCCAAGTTACATGCAATCGCGCGATATGCTGCGATGTTAAGATTGAACAAAAGCATTATGGAAAAAAAAAAAAAATGGTAGCTTTAGAATAAAATGTGGTGAGGATTGCACCTCTATTTAAGCCGTCTCCCCGGACGCTATTCCATCAATCGCTCAGTAGCTTCGCTGAATTTTCGACGGAACAAATAGTGCTCTGAAAGAAAATGTGTAGTACCAGTGCCATGCGTTATTACGTTCCAATCGTGCAAGATGGTGGTGTATCTCCATGCAAGGAGAATACATTTAACAGGTAACCTTTCATAATTTTTTATTTATTTATTTATGTTTTTTCATGAAAAAGGTAATTTTCATGATTATGCTTTTAGGCCGCGCCAACCATCGCGTGTCATGGTCAGAAGATACGCATTAACATCCTCGGGCAGCAAATATTTGGAAATTGGAATCAGAGTAGGTCCTATAGCCGATGTAGAAATTCTTCTCGGCGATAATCGTGGGAATCATCTCATAATACCATGGCATACATGGAACACACTATTCGACAGCTGTACAACCATCGAGGAACGTGCACAATTGCCCGGATCATCATTGATGCGGATTGATGAATTAACGGTGGAATTTTGTCACATGTATGATTCACCGATTGTAAAGATGACAATGGATACTAAGTCGCTGTATTTCAAACCGAATACAGTAACATTTTTATTTAATCTTGAGCCGTGTGTAAGCTATGTGTATACGCGGCTCTATCAAACTGCAGAAGAAGTGAGGACAAAATTTAAAACTTTTGTTAACGTGCTGCAACAAAAAAGCGATGCTGTCTCCGAAACATTAGATACACGTTGTGCTGCTAAAATCATACGCGACAGTAAATATTACTGCAAGGATTATCTTGTAGATGGTGAACTGTTAGGATGCGCCATCAATGATATTGTAGTTGATGCTCGCATAAAAAAAAAATGTAACAATATAGTATCATTTAAAACATATATTATTTCTCCAATTTTATTTACCCGTCTTCCACCTTCTCTCCTCGCATAATTCTAAGATTCGACGTTTCAAAGGTATTATATTTCATTCGTACGTTCTTCATGCCGCCAATGATGTCATCTCATGCAGCTACCCCAGTGGATGAGGGACGTTAGGTAGGAAGGATCGTATATATATTTAAATTGGAGCGTAACAGAGTTCACACATGTCGGATGCAATGGAAATGTTCAAACGCGCGGTTCTCACGTTGAGCAGGGACTGTAGGAGTTTGTGTACCGCTACACAATGTAGTTATTTTATGGAGAGGTGTGACAGTGTGCTAGAAGATGTCGAAGTGTATGAGTGTTTAGAAGGTGTAAGCGACAGTAATAAACGTCGGGCACAATTTATCGCGATACATCTTAATGTATTAAAATTAGAGGCATATTCGAAACTGTCAGAGCTGGAGGAGATTGAGGAGTAGGAGGTGGGTGGGTATATTTCGCGAAGAAAATATGGAGATGCTCAAGAACGCATTCGTGGCGTTGTCTCTCTAATAACTTATATCGTAGTATTTGGGAGGATTCATTAATGTTACATCGGTTATTGCGGGTTCTAGGACTCACCGCCTTCACCTCCCTCACCATCGCCCACCCAGTACTCCATCGCCACCTCGTACGCCGTCGCCATCACCTTCGCCACAGCTGCCGCCGTCGCCAGTGTAGGGCGAATTATATCAATATTTTATCATTTAAAACATATTTGTTTCGAATAAAATGGGTTTTCCGTGGTCGGAAACTTGCCAACTTATTCTGCGTTTTGAATATCAACGGAACGAGGAGGTCACAAGAGAAAACAGACGCTAAACTCGCTGGTCGAAACAATACGGTTGAGTGTGATCAGCTGTAACGCGCGCTATCGCTCGACGCTCTCCTCTTGCCCCACTCCCGGAGAGCCCGAGCTGCTCGATCCACCCGTGGTGCTCGCGGGGTCTGGGGGGAGAGGCGCTGAGCCCGCGGCAGCGCACGCGCTGTCGATCAACCGGTGACATTTATTAAGATAATGTACAGTTTGTTAAAATGGTAATAAATCTATATCGTCAAAATGCGTAAATTAATAAGTCCACAATTTAATCCGTCCACAACATGCCACCCGCCTCGACGTCGAATTATCGATGTCGAAATCGATGGTCTCAATGGATCGCTTCGGGCGCGGTCGGCGTCGTTCGGGCCCCTCTCGTGGATTCGTCGTGGTGCGACGTAGTACGACGTAGTACGCCGCCCGCCATGAGAAACGTTGGAGAAACGTGGTTGAGTTAAGCCGGGTTGTGGTCATCGTGGACGGGCAGAGGGACCAATTTCGCCACGGTTCGGTCGAAGGTGCGTGAACCCTGCCTCAGGGTCACGACGCGAACAAGGCCGTCACTCCCGGGGTGGAGGACTTCGACTCTGGCCAACGGCCATCGAGTCGCAGGGGCGAGGTCGTTCTTCACCAGCACCAATCTGCCCGGTCGGAGATTGTCCTGCTTCCTCGGCCATTTTACGCGCTGTTGTAGTGCGTGCGTGTACTCCCGACTCCACCTGCGCCAAAAGTGTTCGTGCAAGTTAGTGACGAGCTTCCAACGAGCGGTAAGTGGGATGGTTAAATTTTCGAGGAGAGGTTCAGGTGGTGAGCGGATTCGTTCCTACTAAAAAATGCCCTGGGGTTAAGGGTTCCAGGTCCTGTGGATCGTCGGAGAGAGCCGTGAGTGGTCGCGAGTTGAGGCAGGCTTCGATACGGCAAAGCAACGTGGCCATCTCCTCATAGGTGAGTGTGGCTTCACCTATGACTCGTTTGAGGTGGGTTTTCATGCTTTTAACCGCTGCTTCCCATAGTCCCCCCATGTGTGGAGAATATGGTGGAATGAAGGACCATTCCGTGCCCTCATTGGCCAAGGTCCCAGCCGCTGCCCCATAGAAATCGGACGTGGCCCTGAACATCCGCTGCAGCAGTCCACATGCTCCCTGGAAGGTGGTACCGTTGTCGCTGAATAGTTGACCGCAGTGACCTCGGCGTGCGGTGAACCTGTGGAATGCTGCCAGGAACGCAGAGGATGTAAGGTCAGTTACTGCATCAAGATGCACCGCTTTAGTGACCATGCAGACAAAGACCACTACGTAACCCTTCTGGCTTTTGTGGCCCCTGCCTTTAGCCGTTCGCAATGCAAATGGGCCTGCGTAATCAACCCTGTACGGAGGAAGGGCTTCGATGGTTGCACTCTGGCCGCAGGCAGGTTGCCCATCTGTTGGTGACCTGTTCTGGCCTTCGTCCGCGTGCAAACGACGCACTCGTGGAGTACCTGCTTGACCCGAGCACGACCCCTGGGAATCCAAAAAGCCCGATGGACCCATGCCAGGGTGGCGTTGACTCCGCCATGTAAGGTCTTGTGATGCGCATCCCTGATCGCAAGAGTGGCCAGATGTGACGCTCGATGGAGAATAGCCGGATGACGACGAGCCTCTCCCAAGGTAGCGTTCTGCAGCCGTCCGCCGACCCTGATGATCCCATCCGGTCCTAGAAAAGGTCGCAACGAAATTAGTGGGGATGTTGTAGGGATCGCAGAACCCCCGGATAACTTTTGCAGCTCGGAGGTGAAAGTTTCCCGCTGGCTCAGACGGATGGTGGTGAGCAGCGCCCCTTGGAGTTCCATCGTGGTCAGGAACTCGGTCCTTTCACTCTCCGCTGTCCTACAGCGGGTCGCAAATCGCCTGATTTGAGCGGTGACACGAATAAGGCGATCGAGGGAGGAAAACCTGGCCAGATAAGTATTTTCCTCGTCCGAAGTTCTCGACAGCAAGACCGTGGTCTGACGATCTTCAGGTACCCGTTCGGTCGCGCTCCAAGATCTAGACGCTGGCCACTGCTCGGGATCCCTGGTGAGCCAAGTCGGTCCAGTCCACCACAGGGTCGATTGTTGCAGCTCCCGACTCGACATTCCCCTGGTTGCCAGGTCGGCAGGATTTTCGTGCGTACTCACGTACCTCCAGGACGCTCCGGATACGAGGTTGAGTACCTCAGCTACTCTATGTGCGACGAAGGGCTTCCACTTAGACGGGTGAGTTTGAAGCCAGGCTAGCACCACCGTAGAGTCCGACCATGCCTGGATCCTGATGTTGTTGAATCCCAGTCCCTTTTGCAGCGCTGCCAGCAGTCGCGCCAGTAAGACGGCACCGCACAACTCCAGACGAGGTATGCTGAGTAGTTTGGTCGGCGCTACTCGCGTTTTGGCCATCACCAGTGACGCAGTGGATCCGTAGCCCGACGCACGACCAGGTATACGGCTGCAGAGTAAGCACGCTCGGACGCATCGCAGAACCCGTGTAGCTCTGCCTCACAGTCGCCTGGCGAGTACTGAAGCCACCGAGGTACGGATATCTCGTCGAGCTCCGGAATTTCCCGACGGAAGGTGGTCCAGCGGTGAGTTATCGGCTCGCTGATGGCCTCGTCCCACGATACTCCTGCTAACCATAGTTCCTGTAACAGAACTTTAGCTTGGATCAAGACCGGCGCTAACCATCCCAGTGGGTCAAAGAGTCGTGCAATTTCGGACAGAACCAATCGTTTGGTCCACGTGGTTCTGGGGCTCTCCTCGGCGATGCACGGTCCTCGCACGGCAATCGAGTCCTTTGTCGTGTCCCACCTGAGACCCAATGTTCCATGGACCTCGGGTTCCTGGAAGGTTTTACCTCAACGAACGGTGAGCTCAGCTTCCTGTCGGAACTGGCCCACTTGTCGAGCGTGAATCCTGCCGAGCGGAGCAGGTCCGTAAGTTCTCGGCGTATCTTCCAGGCTTCCTCGATGTTGTCGGCCCCAGCCAAGATGTCGTCGACGTAGGCGTTGGTACGGAGCACCTGGGCGGCCAATGGGAACGCTGCTTCTTCGTCGTCAGCCAGCTGTTTAAGCACCCGATGGGCCAGGTAGGGTGCTGGTGCAGTGCCATAAGTCACTGTGTTGAGGCGGAAATCCGTGACCCTTTCTGATGGATCGTTCCTCCACAGGATGCGGAGCCAGTCCCGGTCGTCTGGATGCACCAGGATTTGCCGGAACATCTTGACGATGTCCGCCGAGAAAGCTACCCTGAAGAGCCGCCATCGTGTAATGACCGCCCAGAGGTCGGTCTGCAGCTTCGGTCCCGGCAGCAGCGCGTCATTAAGTGAGGCGCTTCCAGCCGAGGTACAGGAGGCGTTGAAGACCACCCGGATCTTCTGCACGCCGTCAGCATCCTTCCAAACTGCGTGGTGAGGTAGGTAATAACCGGCATCGTCCTCCGCTAGCGGTTTGGTTACCGCACTCATGTGCCCCAGCCGCTGGTACTCCTCCATAAACCGAGAATACTGCTGCCGAAGACTGGGGTCCCGTTCTCGTTTCCGTTCGGCCGAGAGCAGAATTCTGAGGGCAGGTGTTCTGGAGGTCCCCACCTTCGTCGCCGCATCTCTGAAGGGCAAACGCACGACGTAACGACCAGACTCTTCTCGGAACGTGGTGTCCTGAAACAGTCGTTCACATTTCAGTTCCTCGGGAGTCATCGGAGTGGTAACAGGAACTTCTTCTAATTCCCAGAACTGTTGGAGGTCGATCGAGGTGCATCGCGGCGGACGTGCAGTATTCGGGCGGATCGAGAGGACCCCGAGCCGTCAGCTAGCCCCATGAGTGTCCAGCCGAAGGGGGTCAAGATCGCCACCGGTGCTCCAGGAGGCCCCTCGCGTTTGTCCTGAAACAAGCGGCCACAGACGTCGGCTCCCAAGAGGACGTCCACTCGACCTGGAACAGTATACGTCGGGTCAGCCAAGGTCAGTCCCTTGATGTGAGGCCACTCTTTGTCTTCCAACGGTTGCGATGGTGTGGGTGCGGTGAGGCTTTTGGTCACCAGGGCTTCCAATTGCAGCCGGAAACTGTCGTCGAGGGTGACCGAATGGTCACGTGAACCTCGGATCGTGCCGTCCCCACGCTGGCTCCTTGATACCCGGTGAGGTTGACCCGAACCGCTCGCCTCCGCAGCCTCAGAGATTGCGCCGCCCACTCACTGAGGAATGAGCATTCCGAGCCGGAGTCCAGCAAGGCCCTAACTGTGCTTGTTCTCCCATCCGGACCTTCGAGAAGCACTTGGACCGTAGCTAGGCACGTCACCCGGTGTGAGCTCACGGTGTAGGTGGCGGACCAGGTAGAGGTTGAAGGTGTTGGGTTTCTCTCTCCGATCGTGCTGTTGCAGGCATCGTGAAGAGTGGTGTGGTGCAGCCCGTCACACACCCAGCAGCGGAAGTTGGAGATGCAGTTCTGGACCTGGTGACCGGCAGCTAAACACGAGATGCATACGCCCGATTTCGTCACGAACGCTCGACGCTCGTTGTTCGGTAAGCCCCTGAACCGTCTGCACGCGCCTAGCGTATGGGTACCGGAGCATAACGGGCACTGACGGCCACCCTTCGGTTTCTTTTTTGCCTCGCTGACTTTGACCGTCATTACAGCACGCGTGGGACCGGAGGGACTGCCACGACCTGTCAAGGGTACCTTTGGGGCGGCAGGTACATCGAACTGGCGAGCCGAGGACAGAGCGTGGACCCGATTTTCCAGGAACATCTCCAAAGCGGCGAACTGCGGAATCTCAAGTGGATCGGTGAGCGAGACCTCCCAGGCCAGTCGCGTGGTTTGATCCAGTTTTTCCGTCAGAAGGAAAACAAACCACTCGTCCCACTCTTTGACGGGCTTGCCCAACGCCTTGAAGGCCTCCTGAGTTTGGCGGAACTCATCCAGAAGCCGTCTGATTTCTGACTGCGAGGTTTTCGTCGCATGGGAGATTTGAATTAACCGTCTCATATGGGACGCGGACAGTATGCGGCGATTGCCAAAACGCCTTTCCAGAGACGCCCACGCTCCGTCATAATTGCTCTCCGTGACGGGAGTCAGCATGAGCATTTTTGCTGCTTCACCGACCAGGCACGATTTTAAATATTGTAACTTACGTACCTTGGAGATCCGCGCGGAGTTGTGGATCAGGGAGCAGAATTGGTCACGGAAGCTTTCCCATTGGAAGAGATCTCCGAGAACGTGGGAAGGTTGATCTGCGGCAGAGCTGGTTCCGGATCTTGAACGGTTGGAGGTGGTTTAGAGGTTCCTGGATGGTCCACGGTCGACGCGTTCATGGTCGCAACCCATTCATCGATGACTGCCCCTTGGTCGATGTACTCCTCTTCCACCTCCGAAAAGTAATCTGTAGCAAAGTAGGCGTCCTTTCTGTCCGCAAGGAGCACCAGTTCACGGTGTCGATGACTAAATTCCGTCCAATATTCGTCCAGGAGCTTCTGCCTCCGCTTGAGTAAGGAGAGAGAGAGGCTTTCCTTCCCAGTTTTTTTCAAATTGGTTAAAAAACGGACTATTCGTCCACCCAGTTCTCGTTGGGCGGACACGAGTTCGGTTGAATTAGTCGGCATACATGACAAGTTTAAAAGAAACGACGACCGTTTAGTTCAAACGACGAAAAACACACACAGCACTGTCGACGAACTACAGGTAGGACACCAGGTCACGGTATCGTAATACCGGCACTGTTTACTTGACCGACACCGAAAAAACGGCCGTTAACGCGTTCGAATCTGGAGCCGTTGGCGAAAACGCGTTTTATAAAATTAACAGACCGTCGGGCACGGTCAGCTCGTGAAATTCACGGTTGTAATGTTACCGTTTTTCCACAGGTCCGAACGGAGGTTGTTCGGAGGATCGAGACGGCGATGATTCGCGCAGAAGCTCGATTATTGCAAAAACGGTTCGTCTCGACGAACCCACGCACAAGAACGGGAAACGGCACTCCGCACTGGGTGTCGAAAAACGAAATCCGGCTCGAAGGACCAAATGTTTCGAATAAAATGGGTTTTCCGTGGTCGGAAACTTGCCAACTTATTCTGCGTTTTGAATATCAACGGAACGAGGAGGTCACAAGAGAAAACAGACGCTAAACTCGCTGGTCGAAACAATACGGTTGAGTGTGATCAGCTGTAACGCGCGCTATCGCTCGACGCTCTCCTCTTGCCCCACTCCCCGGAGAGCCCGAGCTGCTCGATCCACCCGTGGTGCTCGCGGGGTCTGGGGGGAGAGGCGCTGAGCCCGCGGCAGCGCACGCGCTGTCGATCAACCGGTGACATTTATTAAGATAATGTACAGTTTGTTAAAATGGTAATAAATCTATATCGTCAAAATGCGTAAATTAATAAGTCCACAATTTAATCCGTCCACAACAATATTTAATTTTTTATTAAAAAAAAAAAAATGTAACAATATATTCTCATTTAAAACATATATTATTTCTCCAATTTTATTTACCCGTCTTCCACATTCTCTCCTCGCATAAATCTAAGGCTGGACCGTCGATTTAATTTATATTTTATATTTTATATTTTAATCCGTTGGACGCAGCGTGTCGCGAACACGATATTGCATATTCGCGTAGCAACGACCTCGGCGAAAGGCACGCCGCACATAACGTACTCGCTGACAAAGCGCGAAAACGCATCGTTGCGCGAGACTCGACTCTGGATGAAAGAGGAGCTGCAATTTTTCGTGTAAATTTTTCGCATTTAGTATACAGTACGAAACTTTTTATTTCTTGTGTTTCATAATGATATTAACCATTTTCTATAACGCGTTTGCAAGAATTTGATCAAACCTAACCACAGTGAACTATAAAAATCTGAATTTATACGAGTACTAGAATAATAAATAGAAAGAATAGATTTACGAGCCGAATGATGTGTTGTTTTTTTTTTTTAGCTAGCTGTAAATATTTTATTAGGAGAACATTATGTAATTATTTTTTAGATTTCATCAAACGTACCGAGAACGCCGAAAAGACAATAAAAAATGCCTGTGGGTGTAGAAAAAAATTTTCGGGGGTCATCCCCTCCCTCGGTTCGGTATGAAAAGTTTTCGGGGGGCATTCCCCCCCTCTTAAAAAATTTCCAACGGCGGGCCAGGTCTGGAGAGGTCTCCGCGGCGGCTCGGCATGGACTAATCCCCTCCACGATTGCGACATCCCCCACTCCGCGGCTCGTGTGCGCGCAACCAATCTTCCACTCCCCACAGGCCCCGCGCCCAGAGTTCTCCGCGCCGCACTCCCCGCGAGCCGTCAATTCCCTGCACCCCACGCTCCCCTCATTGCCCCCTGGGTTAGAATCCCCATAGCTATACTACTCTGGCAAACTTACTAACTAACTGCAAACTAACTAACTATCTGACAAACTAAATAACTAACTGCTAACAAACTAACTAACAGCAAACTAACTAACTAACTTACAAACTAACTAATATAATGCAAACTAACAAGCTAACTGACAAACTAACTATCTAACTGACAAACTAACTAAATAAGTGCAAACTGTCTAACTAACTGCAAACTAGCTAATATAATGCAAACAAACTAACAAACTAGCAAACTAACTATCTAACTGACAAACTAACTAAACAACTGCAAACTGACTAAGTAACTTACAAACTAAGTAACTAACTGCAAACTAACTAACTATCTGACAAACTAAATAACTAACTGCAAACTGACTAAATAACAACAAAATATCTAACTAACTGCAAACTAGCTAACAATCTGCAAACAATCTAACTAACTGCAATCTGACTAACTAACTGCAAACTATCGAACTAACTGACAAACTAACTAACTAACTGACAAACTAACTAGCTAACTGCAAACTAACTAACTAACTGAGAAACTAAATAACTAACTGCAAACTAACTAACTATCTGACAATCTAACTAACTAACAGACAAACTAAGTAAGTAACTGCATGCTAAATAACTAACTGACAAACTAATTTACTAACTGAAAACTAACTAAATAACTGCAAGCTAACTAACTAACTTACAAACTAAGTAACTAACTGCAAACTAACTAACTATCTGACAAACTAAAAACTAACTGCAACCTGACTAAATAACTGCAAAATATGTAACTAACTGCAAACTAGCTAACAATCTGCAAACAATCTAACTAACTGCAATCTGACTAACTAACTGCAAACTATCGAACTAACTGACAAACTAACTAACTAACTGACAAACTAACTAGCTAACTGCAAACTAACTAACTAACTGAGAAACTAAATAACTAACTGCAAACTAACTAACTATCTGACAATCTAACTAACTAACAGACAAACTAAGTAAGTAACTGCATGCTAAATAACTAACTGACAAACTAACTAACTAACTGTAAACAATCTATCTAACTACATACTAACTAACTAAGTGATAAACTAACTTACTAACTGACAAACTAACTAACTAACTGCAAACTAATTTACTAACTGAAAACTAACTAAATAACTGCAAGCTAACTAACTAACTTACAAACTATGTAACTAACTGCAAACTAACTAACTATCTGACAAACTAAAAACTAACTGCAAACTGACTAAATAACTGCAAAATATCTAACTAACTGCAAACTAGCTAACAATCTGCAAACAATCTAACTAACTGCAATCTGACTAACTAACTGCAAACTATCGAACTAACTGACAAACTAACTAACTAACTGACAAACTAACTAGCTAACTGCAAACTAACTAACTAACTGAGAAACAAAATAACTAACTGCAAACTAACTAACTATCTGACCATCTAACTAACTAACAGACAAACTAAGTAAGTAACTGCATGCTAAATAACTAACTGACAAACTAACTAAATAACTGCAAACAAACTAACTAACTGCAAACTAACTAACTAACTGACAAACTAACTAACTAACTGACAAGCTAACTAACTAACTAACAAACTAACTAACTAACTGCACACTAACTAAGTAACTGACAAACTATCTAACTGCAAACAACCTAAATTAATTACAAAAGTAAGTAGTATAATGCAAACTAACTATCAAACTGACAAACTAACTAACTAACTGACAAACTAACTAAATAACTGCAAACTATCTAACTAAATGCAAACTAGCTAACTAACTTCATACCTAGCTAACTAACTGCTAACAATCTAACTTACTGCAAACTGTCTAACTAACTGCAAACTAGCTAACTATCTATAAACACTCTAACTAACTCCAAACTATCTAACTAACTGCAAACTAACTAAGTAACTGACAAACATACTATTTTACTGCAAAATACCTAACTAACTGCAAACTAACTAACTAACTGACAAACTAACTAACTAGCTGACAAACTAACTAACTAACTGCAAACTAACTAACAAACTGACAAACTAAATAACTAACTGCAAACAAACTAAATAAATTACAAAAGTAACTCGCATAATGCAAACTAACTAACAAACTGACAAACTAACTGTCTAACTGACAAACTAACTAACAAACTGACAAACTAACTAAATAACTGCAAACTATCTAACTAACTTCATGCCTAGCTAACTAACTGCTAACAATCTAACTTACTGCAAACTGTCTAACTAACTGCAAACTAGCTAACTATCTATAAACAATCTAACTAACTCCAAACTATCTAACTAACTGCAAACTAACTAACTAACTGACAAGCTAACTAACTAACTAACAAACTAACTAACTAACTGCACACTAACTAAGTAACTGACAAACTATCTAACTGCAAACAACCTAAATTAATTACAAAAGTAAGTAGTATAATGCAAACTAACTAAAAAACTGACAAACTAACTAACTAACTGACAAACTAACTAAATAACTGCAAACTATCTAACTAAATGCAAACTAGCTAACTATCTGCAAACAATCTAACTAACTGCAAACTAACTAACTAACTGCAAACTAACTAACTAACTGACAAATTAACTAATTTACTGCAAACTAACTAACTAATATACTATCTAAATAACTAAAAACCTATAAACTAACTAACTAACTGCAAACAAACTAACTAACTGACAAACATACTATTTTACTGCAAAATAACTAACTAACTGCAAACTAACTAACTAACTGACAAACTAACTAACTAGCTGACAAACTAACTAACTAACTGCAAACTAACTAACAAACTGACAAACTAAATAACTAACTGCAAACAAACTAAATAAATTACAAAAGTAACTCGCATAATGCAAACTAACTAACAAACTGACAGACTAACTATCTAACTGACAAACTAACTAACTAACTGGCAAACTAACTAAATAACTGCAAACTATCTAACTAACTTCAAACCTAGCTAACTAACAGCTAACAATCTAACTTACTGCAAACTGTCTAACTAACTGCAAACTAGCTAACTATCTGCAAACAATCTAACTAACTCCAAACTATCTAACTAACTGCATACTAACTAACTAACTGACAAGCTAACTAACTATCTGCAAACAATCTAACTAACTGCAAACTAACTAACTAACTGCAAGCAATCCAACTAACTGCAAACTAACTAACTAACCGGCAAACAATCTAACTAACTGCAAACTAACTAACTATCTGACAATCTAACTAACTAACTGCAAACTAACTATGTTAGAGTACTAAGGGACTCTAACGGTGTGGTTCCGGACGAGGGAAAAGACAGGGTTGAGAAACTGGTACAAGATTTCAATTAATTTTCTTTATTACAAAAATATAAACCAAAAATATCAATTACAAAAAACCTTAAACTAAAAAGAAAATAAATGAGACGACGGCTCTCCTTTCGGCCGCGTCTCCTCCTTCCTTTTGATTATTGGTTTCTGTAACACAATTATACGAAAAGTATAAGTATCTGCGGACAGCGATCAAGTTAACGCGCACGTCAGCTGCTTACCTCACGCTCCAAACGATTGTCTGGTGGGCGCAGAGGAGAGCTAACTGCCGATTTGGCGCAGCAACGAGTGGACTGTAATAATTTGCTTTTTTGGTCGGTGGTATTCGTGAAACACGATCTCACCGACACGCGCAACCGAGTAGACGAGGTTTTCCTCCGATCTACCGGGTTCACTTTGCAATGCCACGGACGGGAAACCAAATGGAGGTTGTAAGGCTCCAAGAGGCTATATCCCGCGAGCACGCTCACCGTGCGGGTGGCGTCTGGACGCCACCGACGCAAGAGGACTTTTGACTGTTCTGGGTACCTCGACGGCGGCTCCTCAGGAGCGACCTGCGGCCTGCCCACGCAGCTGCCTCGATAACGGTTCCTATCAAAAGGACCGCCCGGCAGCCTGCCGTGACTACCTCGACAGTGGCTCCTATGCAACGAGGAGCGACCTGCGGCCTGTCGGAATCAGACGAAGCCCTCTGCTACTCCAACCACCCTACTGTCACAGTCCAGTGTGATTCACACAGCTGGTAGTGGGGGTAGAGGCGGAAGGAAGGCTCTTCGAACCCTTTGCTCCACCGTACGCTTGTGCTCAAACGATCGTCACCTCACGACGGGATCACTGGAGCGGGTTCTCCGCAGCCCGATGCACGGAGAGCACCACGAGGAGATACCAGTACCTGGATATCTACCTACCGGCAGCTCTTACACCGTATAAGCTTCAACGGGTCGACGAAACCACAACTCCACCGGTCGGTGCACTCTATATGGTACACCAGACAGGTGATTCGAGTGGGTTCCTCGATCCCGTGAAAGGAGAACGCACTTTAAGGAGATACCTGTATGTCGGTATCAACCTTCCAGAGGTTCAACCTTTTCAATAACGGAAAGGACTCAATGTTAACGACACCGAATCCCCAACGTCGTAGTCGTGACAACGAACTGCAACGTTCAATCACAATCCTGCGTCTACGATCGCGTCACACGTAGCGTGCACGGCGATCGCTTCGACAACAGGCCGATTGTCCTTTTATTCGGGAAAATCTAAATCGACACGATGAGATTTTCCAATAAATATTTAGCTGCTATCCGCGGATTCGGTACTCGAAGAAGAAGCTTGGCTCACTGTTTAAAGATTGCATAATGCCGAGCGATTAGCCTCGGCCGCAATTACCGTTAATCCTGTTAACGTACAATAACCAAGAGATTATCTCTAATTGGATTTGTATAGCGAACGGTGATTGAAAACGTGTGTATTATTAGTTTTTCTGGCATCGGTAACGGCTCATTACCTTTCGATTCGAGTGTGCTAACGGTGTTAGTGACGTCAGTACCGTGAGAGAGTAGTGCACCAATAATGTGACAAGGAGAGACGGCCGAAAATCAGACAGCGCCATGGAACGACCAGTAAGAGTACCGCGGCGACGTCTTCGGCTGTCAATCCGTATCATTCTTACGGCGACTTCTGACCGAGACGCATCGGCTCCCGATCATATTTCGATCAGAAGTTAAATCGCGATCGAAGAGGGAAAATCCTCTTGCGAGAAAGCCATAAAGACTGCTGTTCAAAAGGGTGTAGCGAGCCTTGCTCGAAAAGGTCGGAAATTCATTCCCACCTTGCTTGGAAAACACGATTCGCATCTCGATTCGTGCAAGTTCACCTGCTTCTCGTTCGAGCAAATCTCGATCGAGTCTAATTAAGTTAAATTTACTGCATATTTTGGAGGGCTCGAGAATACACCAATAGGGTGTTCGACCCCTCCTGTGCGGAATTTAAAGGTCGATTCCAACGTATACACGTTGAATCATACAGAAGTCGGCGATACCGCCCATACTTCTGTGCGATTGCCCTTCGGCTTAGGAGACACCAAAGGGAGGCACCTACGTGGTGTACCTCCTGGTGGGCTCACTGTAGTCAAGTCCACGTCCATTTTGGACGTGTGATTTTCGGTCTTCGCCTCCTTACTTCTACAGATCCCGCCGGTGTAACGTTTAGAGGAGCACCAGTGCGGAGAAGTAACGGAGTCGTGGGTCAGGCCCCGCGTAGTTCAAAATACTGCAACGTATCACGTCGAGTAGTGTATTCGTGCAGTGAACAACGTGTTGTCGGGCTTCGCAGTGTAACTCTCGGCCAAATAAGTCATCTGTTGGAACGTGTTAAGAGAAGCCGCAGATTGACGGTCGTGCAGTGCACTGCAGTGCGACTCGACGCACAGACTCAGTGTGCATATTCACGGGAACAGTCCATTAGGAGCCTTACAACCTCCTCTTGCATCCCCGTCCACTGGGCAATCGACCACTGAATCGGCGAGGAAAAGAAGTTTAATTCTTTTCCTAGCCAAAATACAGATCCACTTATATTTCGTAATTTACGAAAGTTTACATTTCTCCGCTCCGATACGTTCGAATTACGAACCAAGGAGCGCGAGCAAACTGAAGCGCGACGAAGATACGTATAACGTGTACGTGTGTCTAACACATAGTCGTGTTTTTCTGTTCTTAGGAATCCTGGCCTGCCTCTATCTTCCGAGTTCGGCGACCGAGCTAGGCAGGGACGAGGCCAAATTGATATTCGTATTGTACAGTCTCGTTTATTTTAATTACAATTGTTCGTTGGTTTTTCTTTGTTTCTTTTATTTGTCTATTTTATAATAAAAGATCGGTCTTTAAGACCGACGAAAAGAAAACCATTTGTGTCCGACTCACTTCCCCTATAATACTCCCACACCTCTATCCGGACTCACACGTTAAAAGTATATATTCATTACTTTTTAACATAAGGTCCTTCGAGCCGGATATTGAGGTAATCGGAGAAAGGGAAGTGTTGGACGTATAACACGTGAGTTTCTTCCGTGTACGGTTGTTTAGAAGCGTTTAACCTTCAACAACTATGTCCGTTACGAACGATCCCGACTGGTCTGACCTTGGGGCATACCTCGAGAACCTGACCAGAGGGATGGAACGGATAAATAGGGCATCCATCAACCTCAAAAAGATGGGTCGAGCCAAATATACCCAGAAAATTCTGGAAGAAAGGCTCGATTACGTTAAAACTCTGTGGCAACAGATGAACGATCAGTATATGGTCGTGTGTAGGCTTCTCCCTCCTGGGAAACGACACGATTACGAGTTGTTCCAACGGGATTTCATGGGGAAACCGAAAACGAGTTTCTGGAGTTCCAGGCCTATGTGGCCGCGGAAATAACCCGACTCACCACAGGTCCAAGAACGGTGATGTCGGAAATCCAGCAAACAATACCGATCGAACTCCCGAAGATGAGGTTGGAGAAATTCGACGGGGATCCTTCGAAATGGGAACATTTCGAGGACCTATTTACCGCCGGAGTAATAAACAACCCCACGTTAACGGATGTGCAAAGGTTACAATACCTAAACACCTGTATAACCGGGAGAGCCGCAGCCGCTATCGCATCTCTTGCGATAACGGATTCAAATTTCTCAGTAGCGTGGTCGACCCTGAAAGCAGAATTCGGGCTCCCACGCTTGGTACTGATCAAGCTACTTGATCGGATTCTGAAATTGACAAAGATCCGAAAGGGCGACCTGTCGAGTGTTCAGCAGGTTACCATAGGCTTTCGGCAAGCACTCGCTATCCTTGCTAAAAAAGGAAAAGCGGAAGAGCAGCTTAGTTGGCTGCTCACGCATATTGTAGCGAGCCAATTCGATGCCGCGTTGCAAGGGGAATGGGAACGATCCCTCAAAATGTCAACAGAATATCCGATGATAGAGGAGATATTCAGATTCCTCGATCAGGAGGCGCGGGCTATGTCCGCAATTGACGAACATAACCGCAAAATTGCCTCAAAACAGGAACAGAAGCCACGAGTACGGAGTCATAACACCGTCGTGGATTCACCCCCTGCGCAGCGAACCTGCACGATATTCGGACAAACGCATGAACTCTCGGAAAGCGGCACATATAAGCGTTTCTCCGCACTGGTACGTTACCAGATCATAAAGCGACAGTCAGGGATGTATAGCCTGTCTGGCCCTGGATCACGACGTAAGAAGCTGCCGGAGCCAACAAGGTTGTTCGAGATGCAGTGGCAGGCATCACATCCTGTTGCATTTCGAACAACGCGAAAAAGAGGCGGAAAGCCAAAGCCGAAATCGAAATATTCGAACGGCAAGCGCGAGGAACGGCGAGATAACGCCCTCCACAGCGCCGTACGGCTAAGGCGAAAGCCGGCACCGATACCTCGAACGCGCAAGCAGCTACGTCACGGGCCACTACGTCACACTGTACAGCAAGTACAGACGTACCGAGGCCGGTGCTATTAGCAACCGCGATCGTACGAGTGTACGGAGAAAACGGTGCGTCGCGTTTAACGCGCGCGCTGTTAGATCAAGGGTCCGAAACATCCTTCATCTCGGCGAAATTGAGGAATGACCTCAACCTCCCGAGGAAGAAAACCTCAGCCACGGTATCGGGCTTGGGGGGTGGTCGGACCCAATTAATCAAGTACAGCGTAGGGCTGAATTTGGGAACGGCTTCCGGGGTAACTCCTGTGGTTTCGGCGAGAGCGTACGTCGTGACAAAAATCACGAGTTATGCCTCGCCATCTGTAAACGCGCTCGATAACGACGCGTTGCGAAACCTGAAGCTCACCGATCCCGAGCCCGCGTCTGGCCAAAACATTGAAGTTTTGATCGGCGCAGATTTGTACGCTCGAGTTATTCGGTCGGGATTCCGTCGAATATCTCCCGAAGGGCCTATTGCACAAGAAACTGCATTTGGCTGGATATTATCCGGACCGATAGATGCAGCGAGCAAGGCCCAGGGTCACGTGCGAACGTTGCATTGCAACATATTCGAATCGCTGGATCACGCGATTCGACGGTTCTGGGAAATTGAAGAAATTCCCTCGACCTCGGTGCTTACAAAAGCAGAGGAAGAGTGCGAAGCTCATTTCCAAAAAACTGTCGCACGGGATGCAACGGGAAGATTTATTGTCCGATTGCCGTTTAATCATCCGAAACCGGAAGGTGCATTGGGAGATTCACTCCGTATCGCCCTCTCCGCATTGACAAGGTTGAGAAGGAAATTGGACAAGGATCAGACCCTCGTACGAGAATATCAAGAATTTCTCACGGAGTATGAGTCGTTGGAACACATGACTCGTATCGAGCCCTCTGAAAAATCCAGACTCTACATTCCGCATCGAGCGGTCATCCGTACGGAGAGTGCAACTACCAAACTGCGAGTCGTGTTTAATGCGACGAGCCGTACGGTGGGTGGAAACTCCTAAACGACATCCTACACGTAGGGCCGAAATTGCAGAACGACATCACGTCCGTTTTGACGAGATGGAGGCTGTACGAATACGTGTTGGTGGCCGATATCGAGAAAATGTTCCGACAAATTCTCGTCGCCCCGCAGGATCGTCGATTTCAGTGCATCTTATGGCGCACGCCCGAAACCGAAGGACTTCAAGCCTTCGAATTAAACACCGTTACGTACGGAACGGCGTGTGCACCATATTTATCGATGCGTACTCTTCTCGAGCTGAAAACACGGGACGGTGACAGATTTCCTCTCGCCGCTCCGATACTCGAGAAAGACATATACGTTGATGACGTATTTATGGGGCACCCGATACGACCCTATTGGAAAAAATTCGTATTCAAGTTTGCGAACTCCTACAGGGCGGCGGGTTTAAATTGAGAAAGTGGGCTGGCAATTCACAGAAATTACTGCGAAACATCCCACAAAGTTCTCACTCCCACGCTGTCGATCTCACCTTATTCGATGACACCGAACTCAAGGTGCTCGGATTGCGATGGATACCATCGGGTGATTACTTCTATTTCAACCTGCAACGGTTTCAACCGGCTGCAGGTCCGATTACAAAACGAACTTTGTTTTCCGAAATAGCCAAACTTTACGATCCGCTCGGCTGGTTATCACCAGTCGTAATTCGGGCGAAGATTTTGATGCAATCCCAATGGCTGGAAAAAATCCAGTGGGACGATCATGTCTCCGCGAATACGTTAAAAACGTGGAACACGTTTTGCGAGGATTGGAGCAGTTTGGAAAAAGTAAAATTTCCCAGATGGATCCGTTACGGAGCAGACACAGTTTCGGTGGAATTACACGGATTCTGCGATGCTTCGCTCGGAGCGTACTCGGCCGTTACGTATTTACGCGTAACGACCATGACCGAGGAAGTTTACACAACCTTGATCATGGCAAAAACGAGGGTGGCTCCTATAAACACGCAGTCGATTCCGATTCTCGAATTGAATGGAGCTGTACTGCTTACCGAGCTTATAGTGCACGTGGGCCGGTCACTTTCCATAAAAATTGACCGCATAATCTGTTGGTCAGATTCCACTATTACACTTGCTTGGTTGAAAAGACATGCTTCGACTTGGAAGGTTGTGATAGCCAACCGAGTATCAAAAATCCAAACCTTGCTTCCGAAGGCTGAATGGAGACACGTTCCCACCCGCTTCAATCCCGCGGATTTGAATTCGCGCGGTGTCGAAGCAGCGGAACTCATTCAGTCGAAGCTATGGATTTCTGGACCAGCATGGTTGAGACAATCTGAAGAAAATTGGCCGAAAACGCCTGATTCCATCGATACGAGCGAGGGCAAGCGCATTCCGCACGCCCACGTTGCAACTCCAGAGAAAGAATGGGAATTCGTGTTTCGATTCTCAACCTGGAGTAAGCTACTTCGCGTAACTGCATATTGTCTCCGATTACGAAGACCGATGCAAGGTGAGCGAAGGTCGTTCGATGCAAACATTGTCGAAGCTTCAGAATTGCAGCTCGCCAAGGAAAGAATCGTCCGCTACATACAGCGAACGCACTTTGCGGGCGAGTACCAGTGCTTAAAAAGCGCAGGGAAATTCCGCGAAATCTCCATTAAAACGTCTGAACCCGTTCCTAGACGCCCACGATGTCTTAAGGGTAGGTGGACGATTGGAGAATGCGACGCTGGCATGGGAAGCGAAGCACCCCATAATTTTGCCAAAACATCATGTGTCCACCATGATAATCCGGCAGTGCCACGTAAATACGTTGCATGGGGGCTTGCAGCTGACGATATCCATGGTAAAACAGCAATTTTGGATCCTCGGTTGCAGAACCACGGCTCGAAAGGTCATTCATCAATGCATGAAATGCGTGAGATGGAGGGCACAAACCTCCACGCAGATCATGCAGGATTTGACCTTGGAACGAAGTCGTCCAGCCCGGGCTTTTCTAAACTGCGGAGTTGATTATGCGGGACCGTACAAAGTCCGCGACTCCGCGGGCCGAGGAAAAACAACTCATAAAGCGTACATAGCGGTTCTTGTCTGCTTCGCTACAAGAGCTATACACATTGAACTCGTCCACGATTACACGACGAGTGCATTTTTGGCTGCATTGGAGCGATTCATTGCCCGACGAGGAATCCCGTCCTGCATACGCAGTGACAACGGGACAAATTTCGTCGGCGCAGATCGTGAATTAAGAAAACATTTCAATATGGTGTGTAAAACGCCGGAAATGCGAAACGAATGTGGCCAGAAGGGCATTCGGTGGAAATTTAATCCACCCAGTGCCCCCCACTTCGGTGGGATGCAGGAAACTGGTGTCAAATCAGTGAAGCATCATTTGAAGCGCATCATAGGAGAATTCACTCCCACGAGCGAAGAATTACAGACGTTACTCTGTAAAATCGAAGCCAGTTTAAACTCGCGACCGATTGCCGCTCTGAGTGACAGCGCAGATGATTACGCGCCTCTCACACCGGCCCACTTCCTAATCGGAGGGCCCACATTGGCACCCCCAATGCAATCCGTGGAAAATGCAAATATTTCGCATCTTACAAGATGGAGAGCAATGCAAAAATTCCACGAGCAGCTCTGGAGACACTGGACGAGAGATTATCTCACGCATCTCCAGAACCGCTACAAATGGCAGACGGAAAATACACGCCAAAAAAGAACGATCTTGTTCTGGTACAGAATCCTCTCCTCCCCCCAAATCAGTGGGAAATGGGAAGAATAGAGGAAGTATTTCCGGGAAAGGATGGGCATGTACGTGTAGTGAAAGTACGTACAGCCAAATCCACATATACACGACCAATTATGCGATTGTGTAAACTGCCTGTGGCTGAGTTTTCGTTTGAGTCACCTTCGGCAACGGTTCCCGAAGCC
The DNA here is from genome assembly GCA_030068185.1 of Colletes collaris. Lineage (NCBI taxonomy): Eukaryota > Metazoa > Arthropoda > Insecta > Hymenoptera > Colletidae > Colletes > Colletes collaris. The sequence goes on along the minus strand of JASGYR010000022.1, from coordinate 301,928 downwards.
GAAGAGGGGATCTAAACAAAACCGTTCAAGTTCGAAAAGACAAGGATTTAGGAAGGTGAGAACGGTTGATTCTCACCGGCCACTTGTCGCCTATGCGAAAACGGAAAGTAGGGGGTAATATCCACCAATCTCGTTATCGCTTAGGCACGGGGACAATTAGCCTCCGCTAACGCCCCCAAATCGAAATTTGAACGACTCTTCGCCGGAAAAGATCAGTTCGTAATTAACAATGGAAGGCGAAGGATCGAATTCGAGCCCCGCGACCCCGGAAACCGCGATATCCTCGCCGGGTTTCGATGTCGCTTTCGAGCGCATCCTCCAGTTGGGAGGGCTGGCAGAAATGCCCCCCACGAAACGAGAGGCCGAGGAGACTCCGCCAGTGCCTTCGACCAGCAAGGACCATCAGGAGCCCCTGATTTTTCCGGTGGGCAACCGGGCAATTTCGGTGCCGGGACATATTCCCCGGACCAGCCGCCGCTGGAAAAGCTTCGTCCCTGGAGGATGCTACGTCCTCCGGTGGTATAAGGACGGGACTCTGAAGTCCATCGACCACCGGAAGGACAATCCGCCGACGCCGGCTCAACCTGCAGCGTCAACTGCAGCGGCTGCGCCAGCACCGGCTGCGCCTGCATCAGCCGGGCAGCCGACGAAGGTAAAGGAGAAGAAGCGGCAGCGGCAACGCCAACCACCCGCAGCCGCGCCCAGGGGACCGGAACACCGGACTAAAAAACCGGAGAGCCGGAGGGAGAGGCGCAGGCGGAGGCCTGCCAACCCCAACCGGGCATCAGAGACAAAGATGATACCGTTGGAGGCCCTGCAGACGGTTCTTAATTCCCTGCAAGTGATGCAGGGAAAACCACCAGCGGCCCCACCCCCCAACAACTGTAAGTAGATTGCATTTTTTTTTAAATTTGCATGCGCCTACTCTCACTCGGGTCGCGGCCATTCGGTAGAATCGCTCCCTAGTTCATTGCACGGACCGTGCAAGGGGGGCGGTATGTTTAAAGATTGCATAATGCCGAGCGATTAGCCTCGGCCGCAATTACCGTTAATCCTGTTAACGTACAATAACCAAGAGATTATCTCTAATTGGATTTGTATAGCGAACGGTGATTGAAAAACGTGTGTATTATTAGTTTTTCTGGCATCGGTAACGGCTCATTACCTTTCGATTCGAGTGTGCTAACGGTGTTAGTGACGTCAGTACCGTGAGAGAGTAGTGCACCAATAATGTGACAAGGAGAGACGGCCGAAAATCAGACAGCGCCATGGAACGACCAGTAAGAGTACCGCGGCGACGTCTTCGGCTGTCAATCCGTATCATTCTTACGGCGACTTCTGACCGAGACGCATCGGCTCCCGGTCATATTTCGATCAGAAGTTAAATCGCGATCGAAGAGGGAAAATCCTCTTGCGAGAAAGCCATAAAGACTGCTGTTCAAAGGGTGTAGCGAGCCTTGCTCGAAAAGGTCGGAAATTCATTCCCACCTTGCTTGGAAAACACGATTCGCATCTCGATTCGTGCAAGTTCACCTGCTTCTCGTTCGAGCAAATCTCGATCGAGTCTAATTAAGTTAAATTTACTGCATATTTTGGAGGGCTCGAGAATACACCAATAGGGTGTTCGACCCCTCCTGTGCGGAATTTAAAGGTCGATTCCAACGTATACACGTTGAATCATACAGAAGTCGGCGATACCGCCCATACTTCTGTGCGATTGCCCTTCGGCTTAGGAGACACCAAAAGGGAGGCACCTACGTGGTGTACCTCCTGGTGGGCTCACTGTAGTCAAGTCCACGTCCATTTTGGACGTGTGATTTTTCGGTCTTCGCCTCCTTACTTCTACAGATCCCGCCGGTGTAACGTTTAGAGGAGCACCAGTGCGGAGAAGTAACGGAGTCGTGGGTCAGGCCCCGCGTAGTTCAAAATACTGCAACGTATCACGTCGAGTAGTGTATTCGTGCAGTGAACAACGTGTTGTCGGGCTTCGCAGTGTAACTCTCGGCCAAATAAGTCATCTGTTGGAACGTGTTAAGAGAAGCCGCAGATTGACGGTCGTGCAGTGCACTGCAGTGCGACTCGACGCACAGACTCAGTGTGCATATTCACGGGAACAGTCCATTAGGAGCCTTACAACCTCCTCTTGCATCCCCGTCCACTGGGCAATCGACCACTGAATCGGCGAGGAAAAGAAGTTTAATTCTTTTCCTAGCCAAAATACAGTCCACTTATATTTCGTAATTTACGAAAGTTTACATTTCTCCGCTCCGATACGTTCGAATTACGAACCAAGGAGCGCGAGCAAACGAGCGCGACGAAGATACGTATAACGTGTACGTGTGTCTAACACATAGTCGTGTTTTTCTGTTCTTAGGAATCCTGGCCTGCCTCAATCTTCCGAGTTCGGCGACCGAGCTAGGCAGGGACGAGGCCAAATTGATATTCGTATTGTACAGTCTCGTTTATTTTAATTACAATTGTTCGTTGGTTTTTCTTTGTTTCTTTTATTTGTCTATTTTATAATAAAAGGTCGGTCTTTAAGACCGACGAAAAGAAAACCATTTGTGTCCGACTCACTTCCCCTATAATACTCCCACACCTCTATCCGGACTCACACGTTAAAAGTATATATTCATTACTTTTTAACACTCACACTCTTCGGAGCTCGAACGAAAACGGAGCGAGATCGTAAACAGGTCTGCTCTCGATCGTCGACGGCTCAGTACTGGAGCGTGACGATCTGCAAGCATCGACGGCCGGGGCTGGGTTCCGTCGCGCAGGCGCAAAACCGTCTGCTGGGTCCGGGCGACTACGCGCTGCTTAGCCACGATGCGGCGCTGCCGCGTTTCGGCTGTCGATCTCGATTCGATAAATCGATTTCTCTCTCTCTCTCGGCGCTAACAACACGATTTCTGGAATTTGTTCTCAGAATCGAGAATTCCAGTGAAGCTAGCTAGCAAAAACACGAAAATAGCCGCGGTATACTAATCTAACGAAGAAGAAATTCTCCGTCAGCAGAACCTTCTTGAATTACGCGAATTCATGATAAATACGGGAATCGCGACCGAGTTTTTACGTCTCGGACTCACGCGATATTTAAACACACCGCCCCCCTTGCACGAATTGTGCAACACTAAGAGGACGCGGTTGTCCCATACGGCAAAGATTTTCCGCGAACCGAGAGAGAGAGACGCGCACTTTTAATTTTCAACAATAATCAAAAAAATGCTTACCGCTGTCCCGCCGTTGCATTATGCAAATACGTCATCGACGTTAGCAGCATTTGATCTGCCAACGCTCGCGTGGTCGTTTCCACGGTCCTTAGATGACCCGCGTGACCCGAATGCAATCGGCCCATCCTGCGATTCGATCTCGGCTGGCGTGGCCCGCTAGGCTGGCGTGTCCCGCTAGGCTGGCGTGTCCCGCTCGGCCCTTGCTGGGCTTCCGCAGCGGCCCTCGCTCGGAGACGCCTCCGCTTCCTTGCTGCTGCCCTACTGCCGCCCCTTACTGGGCCCGGCTGTCGTGGCGGCGGTGGCGGTGGAATTGCCGCTTGTTGCCCGGTCTGTGGTGGCGGAATCGCCGCTTGCAGACTCGTTGATGGCTGCGGCGGCGGAATCGCCGCCTGCAGACTCGGCGTCGCGGCGTCCGGCGTCGGTTGTGGATCAGGGACGCTCGGCTTCCATTGCGCCGTTAATAGGCGCCTATCCGGTCCCCACCGGAGGGTGTATTTCCCTCCGGGTACGTGGCAATTATATCGCCGCGTTTTGTCCACGACGTGGACTGGGACACGCACCGTGTCGATTCCCAAATTGAACTCCAATTCGGGCTCGGCGGCAGGCTTGGCGGCGGCCTCCACCTCGTCCGCCCAAGACTTCTGCGGCGTCTCGGCCAATTTGAGTATTTTGCCAAATTGGATGTCGATTTCCGGATCCCCGGAAATCATAATCGTGCTGTCGCTGCTTGATTCACTCATTGCTCAGACTTTACTAAAGCAATATGGCGACGTATGGACCGCAGATTCACTCGGGTTGTTTGCGTTGCTAGGCAACCCGTGCCTCAGCGCGAGCCTTAGCAACGACGGATAGCGGCGAGTGAACACCGGTTGCTAGGGACGCGGTGTTACTTCGCATTCCGATTTCCTTGCCCGATTTAATCTGGGTTTTCTATGTTTCCTCGAGAGCAACGTTGCCGATTGTTGCTGTCGAGGAAAAATCCACAGGCAATTTACACAACCGTGTAATTGGTCGTGTAAAGGTAGACTTAGCCGTGCGTATTTTAACGACACGCACGTGTCCATCCTTACCTGGGAAAACCTCTTCTATTCGTCCCATATCCCATTGATTAGGAGGAAGCAGAGGATTCTGTACTAAAACTAAATCATTTAATTTTAGCGATTCTTGGGCGGTACGCCACTTATAACGATTTTGGAGATACGTGAGATAATCGCGCGACCAATGTCTCCAAATCTGTTCGTGAAACTTTTGAATCGCCCTCCAACGCGTAAGGCGTGAGGGGTTTTCAGTTTCCACTGATATTTTCGGAAGTGCATTCAATGGACTTCCGATTAAAAAATGGCCCGGTGTGAGGGGAGCATAATCTTCTGGGCTATCGCTCAAAGCGGCGATCGGTCGCGAGTTCAAACTCGCTTCGATCTTACAGAGCAAAGTCTGCATTTCCTCGCTTGTAGGAGTGAATTCGCCCAGAGTGCGTTTTAGGTGGTATTTTACCGATTTCACACCGGCCTCCTGCATTCCTCCGAAATGAGGTGCAGTCGGTGGATTGAATTTCCACCTAATTCCTTTCTGACCGCATTTACTACGCATTTCAGGCGTGTCATACACTGCCTTGAAATGTTCGCGTAATTCCCGATCAGCACCGACAAAGTTCGTTCCGTTGTCACTGAAAATACAGGACGGAACTCCCTTCGTGCTACAAACCGATCCAACGCGGCCAGAAAAGCACTCGTTGTGTAATCATGAACGAGTTCTATATGAACAGCTTTGTCGCGTAGCAGACGAAAACTGCAATGTACGCTTTATGGGCTGTCTTACCTCGACCGGCGGAGTCGCGTACTGAAACGGTCCCGCGTAATCGACTCCGCAGTTCGAAAAAACTCTCGCTTCGCGGCAGCGTTCCGGAATCAAATCCTGCATGATTTGCGTGGAGGTTTGTGCCCTCCATCTCACGCATCGCATGCATTCATGGATGACCGTTCGGGCCGCGTTTCGGCAGCCGAGGATCCAGAAATTTTGTCTTACTGTATACATGGTTAACTGCAATCCCCCGTGCAACGTGTCCACGTGGCACTGCCGTATAATCAACGTAGATACGTGATGTTTTGGCAAAATTATGGGGTGCTTGGTTTCCCATGCCAGTACTGCATTCTCCAGTCGTCCCCGACTCTCAAGACGTATTTATCGTCGAGAAAAGGGTTTAAACTTTTTAGCGAAGATCTTGCCGGAATTTCCCGGCGTTGTTCCAAACACCGGTACTCCTCCGCAAAATGCGTGCGCTGAATGTAACGGGCAACACGTTCGGTTGCGAGCTGCAGTTCAGCCGCTTCAACAATCCTAGCGTCGAAGAACCTGCGTTCACCGTGCAACGATCTCCTCATACGGAGACAGTATGCGGTCACGCGAAGTAGCTTCTTCCAGTTTGAAAATCGGAATACGAAATCCCATTCCAATTCTGGAGTGACTACGTGGGAATGCACTGTCCGCTTCCCTTCTTCGGTCTCGATGGCCGAAGGTGGTTTCGGCTAACAATCTTCCGACTGTTTAAGCCAAGAGGGTCCAGAAATCCACAATTTTGATTGAAGGAGTTCCGCAGCGTCCACTCCTCGCGAATTTAAATCCGCAGGATTGGAACGTGTGGAACGTGCCTCCATTCAGCATTGGGAAGTAATGTCTGGACCTTCGACACACGGTTGGCTATTAAAACCTTCCATGTGGAAGCGTGTTTTCTTAACCAAGCTAGGGCGATCGTGGAATCTGTCCAGCAGATTATTCGATCTACTTTCAATGAAAGTGACCTTTCCACGTGCACGATAAGCTCGGTGAGCAGCACCGCGCCGTTCAATTCCAACACAGGAATCTACTGCGTTTTAATTGGGGCTACTCGCGTCTTTGCCATTATTAATGTCGTGGAGACGACATTGCTCATTGCTGTTACGTGTAAATACGTAACCGCTGAGTACGCTGCGAGCGAGGCGTCACAAAAACCATGGAGTTCCACGGAAATTGTGTCCGCTCCGTAATTAATCCATCTTGGGATCTTTAGATCCTTCGTTGCTCCAATCCACGCAAAACGTATTCCACGTCTTAAGCGTATCCGCGGAGATTTGATCGTCCCACTGGATTTTCTCCAGCCATTGGGATTGCATCAAAATCTTCGCACGAATCACGACTGGTGATAACCAGCCGAGGGGATCGAACAACTTGGCAATTTCCGAGAACAAATTTCTCTTGGTCATCGGCACTGCAGACGGTTGAAACCGTTGCAGATTAAAATAAAAATAATCACCGGACGGTATCCACCTTAAACCGAGCACCTTTAATTCGGAATCGTCGAACAAGGTGAGGTCAACGGCGTGGGAGTTGGCGCTTTGGGGATATTTCGCAACACTTGCGGTGAATTTCCAGCCCATTTTCGCAAATTAAACCCTCCTCCTTGTAAGAGCTCGCAAACTTGGTTACGAATTTGCTCTAACAAAGATATATCGGGTGCTCCCAAAAATACATCGTCCACGTAAACGTCCTTCTCGAGTATCGGAGCGGCAAGGGGAAACCTATGACCGTCCTGATTTTTCAACTCGAGCAAGGTTCGCATAGACAAATATGGTGCGCACGCCGTCCCGTAAGTCACGGTGTTTAACTCGAACGCACTGAGCTGTTCGGTCCCGGGTGCGCGCCATAGAATACACTGATAGCGACGATCCTGTGGGGCAACGAGAATTTGCCGGAACATTTTCTCAATGTCCGCCACTAGGACGTATTCATACAGCCGCCATCGAGTCAAAACTGACGTGATGTCGGTCTGTAGTTTCGGGCCTACGTGCAGGATATCGTTCAGCGAGCGACCACCTACCGTTTGGCTCATTGCATTGAAAACGACTCTCAATCGAGTCGTCGCACTTTCTGCGCGTATGACCGCTCGATGCGGAATGTAAAGCCTGGTTTGGTCAATGGGCTCGATTCGAGTCATATGACCCAGGTTTTCATATTCCGCGAGAAACATACTGTATTCTTGTACGAGGGTCTGGTCAATATCCAATTTTTTCCTCAACCTTGTGAGAGCGGAGAGCGCTATGCGGAAGGAATCTTCCAGCACTGCATCCGGTCTCGCGTGGGCGAGAGGTAATCGGACAATGAACCGTCCCGTCGCATCTCGTGCGACGGTTTTTTGGAAGTACGATTCGCATTCCTCTTCTGCCTGGGTACGCACCGAGGCGGAAGGGAGCTCTTCGACTTCCCAAAACCTTCGAATCGCGGAATCCAGGGATTCGAGGACGTTACAATGTAACGTCCTTATGGTTTTATGCGTCTTGCCCGCTGCATTTATTGGACCGGATACTATCCAGCCAAATGCAGTTTCCTGTGCAATTGGACCCGTACGGCTTATTCGACGAAAACCAGGTCGAAGAATTTGCGCGTACAAGTCCGCTCCGATCAACACCTCAATTGATTGATCGTTTGCAGGATCGGGGTCTGCGAGCGGCAGGTGACTTAGCGCGTCGTAATCGAGCGCGCTTGACAACGGCGAGGCGTAATTCGTGATCTTATTCACGACATACTCTCTCGTTTGCATCGTCGGCTTGTCGCCTTGCACCTCTCCCAGACGCATCTCGACGCTGTATTTTATCTTTTGGGTAGAGCCGCCCCCCAAGCCAGTTACAGTGGCTTGAGTTTTCCTCCGCTCGAATTTCAGATCATTCGTCAAATTCGCGGAGATAAAGGACGACTCCGACCCTTGGTCCAATAGTGCGCGTACAATACGTGACGCACCGTTGTCCCCATACACACGCACCTTCGCCGTTGCTAGCAGCACAGGCCATGGTATGTCGGTACCAATCGCGGTACAGTGCGACGTTCCAGCCTGTGTTGTCGCAGCAGGCGACGTCGCTGTGTTTTTCGCACGCTCGGTTTGCTGTGGCCGGCGCGCTGGGCCCGTAGGCCGCTTCTTTTGACGCTGATTTTTGGAAATCGCTGTCGTCGATCTACGGCTTTCGATTTCCCGTCCGGGTAGCTCAACATGTAACAGAGTATGATGTCTACCCTTGCATTTGAAGCATACTTGCCCGGACGGACAGCGCTTTGCCACATGGCCAGACAATAAGCAAACAACGCACCACCCATTATCTTTCACGTATTGAAAGCGGTGGTAAGAACCCAAGCGCTGAAACGCACGACAGTGCGCTATGCCGTGCTTGAGCTCGCAAAATTTGCAATTTTCGCCTGGCTCCTTGTGGCTTTCCAGCACAGAGTTGTGACTCCGCACTTTCGTTCTGGGTGGGTTATTTGTCGTAGATTTGCTCTGGCCATCGTCCACCATGGTGATGGCGCGAGCATGCACCTCCAGAAAGTCCACTAACTCGGTAAACGAGGGGTATTTCGGGGAGAGCTTCTGCGACATTTCCCACTCTAATTTGAGAGGCCCTTCAAGCTTGCTTTTGATTGCATGGGCCAGCAGCCAATCGCGCTGCTCTCGAAATGTACCCAGTTTTTCAAAAGCGGCGAAAGCCTGCTTGAAGACGACGGTGACCTGATGTAAACTAGTCAAGTCATCCTTTTTAATCGTCTTCATTTTGGTCAACTGATCAAGCAGTTTGGCGGTCACTATACGTGGAAGCCCGAATTGACCTTTAAGGGTTTGTCACGCTACCTCGAAATTACTCTCGGTAATTTCAAGGTGTGCGATCGCAGCCAACGCTTGATCTTCCACACAGGCGTTCAGATATTGCAATCGATGCACATCTGAAAGCCTCGGGTTATCTATTATACTGGCGGTGAACAGATCCTCGAAATGTCTCCATTTACGAGGATCCCCGCCAAATTTATGGAGACGTTGCTTTGGGAGTTCAATAGCAACATCGTGCTGGCTGACCGTTGACACCGCCGGTTTCTTTTCATCGGCTAGTCTGGTCAGCTCCGAAGCGATATACGCCTGAAACTCCATAAACATTGTCTCCCATGGTTCAATTCCACCCTTTATAACGAAGTTGCTTAATTCGCACTTCGCTGGTGGATGTTTTCTCCGAAGAGCCAGGTACTGATCAACAGCTTCCTTGTACTGTTCGGAAACCGAGTCGAGCTTTGACTTGAGAAGTATCTCATTGTACAGAGCTCGCCCTCGTTTCTTTAAATTCGCAATCGACCGTGACATCAAGTCAAACCGAGAGGTCAGGTCATCGAAATCGATTTCGATCTCGCTTCGACCGATCTCTCTGGCCACTGCCATGGTGATATTTTAATTCGAGGATTTATAATCAACTCGAAATTCGTTCTGTAAGTAACAACTCACGTGAACGTACTTGTAACTCTCTACTGTCCCTTCTACCTCGAATCCGGCTCGAAGGACCAAATGTTAGAGTACTAAGGGACTCTAACGGTGTGGTTCCGGACGAGGGAAAAGACAGGGTAGAGAAACTGGTACAAGATTTCAATTAATTTTCTTTATTACAAAAATATAAACCAAAAATATCAATTACAAAAAACCTTAAACTAAAAAGAAAATAAATGAGACGACGGCTCTCCTTTCGGCCGCGTCTAGTCCTTCCTTTTGGTTATTGGTTTCTGTAACACAATTATACGAAAAGTATAAGTATCTGCGGACAGCGATCAAGTTAACGCGCACGTCAGCTGCTTACCTCACGCTCCAAACGATTGTCTGGTGGGCGCAGAGGAGAGCTAACTGCCGATTTGGCGCAGCAACGAGTGGACTGTAATAATTTGCTTTTTGGTCGGTGGTATTCGTGAAACACGACCTCACCGACACGCGCAACCGAGTAGACGAGGTTTTCCTCCGATCTACCGGGTTCACTTCGCAATGCCACGGACGGGAAACCAAATGGAGGTTGTAAGGCTCCAAGAGGCTATATCCCGCGAGCACGCTCACCGTGCGGGTGGCGTCTGGACGCCACCGACGCAAGAGGACTTTTTGACTGTTCTGGGTACCTCGACGGCGGCTCCTCAGGAGCGACCTGCGGCCTGCCCACGCAGCTGCCTCGATAACGGTTCCTATCAAAAGGACCGCCCGGCAGCCTGCCGTGACTACCTCGACAGTGGCTCCTATGCAACGAGGAGCGACCTGCGGCCTGCCGGAATCAGACGAAGCCCTCTGCTACTCCAACCACCCTACTGTCACAGTCCAGTGTGATTCACACAGCTGGTAGTGAGGGTAGAGGCGGAAGGAAGGCTCTTCGAACCCTTTGCTCCACCGTACGCTTGTGCTCAAACGATCGTCACCTCACGACGGGATCACTGGAGCGGGTTCTCCGCAGCCCGATGCACGGAGAGCACCACGAGGAGATACCAGTACCTGGATATCTACCTACCGGCAGCTCTTACACCGTATAAGCTTCAACGGGTCGACGAACCCACAACTCCACCGGTCGGTGCACTCTATATGGTACACCAGACGGGTGATTCGAGTGGGTTCCTCGATCCCGTGAAAGGAGAACGCACTTTAAGGAGATACCTGTATGTCGGTATCAACCTTCCAGAGGTTCAACCTTTTCAATAACGGAAAGGACTCAATGTTAACGACACCGAATCCCCAACGTCGTAGTCGTGACAACGAACTGCAACGTTCAATCACAATCCTGCGTCTACGATCGCGTCACACGTAGCGTGCACGGCGATCGCTTCGACAACAGGCCGATTGTCCTTTTATTCGGGAAAATCTCAATCGACACGATGAGATTTTCCAATAAATATTTAGCTGCTATCCGCGGATTCCGTACTCGAAGAAGAAGCTTGGCTCACACTCTTCGGAGCTCGAACGAAAACGGAGCGAGATCGTAAACAGGTCTGCTCTCGATCGTCGACGGCTCAGTACTGGAGCGTGACGATCTGCAAGCATCGACGGCCGGGGCTGGGTTCCGTCGCGCAGGCGCAAAACCGCATAGCGACGAAACACGCTGCTGGGCCCGGGCGACTACGCGCTGCTTAGCCACGATGCGGCGCTGCCGGGTTTCGGCTGTCGATCTCGATTCGATAAATCGATTTCTCTCTCTCCCTCGGCGCTAACAACACGATTTCTGGAATTTGTTCTCAGAATCGAGAATTCCAGTGAAGCTAGCTAGCAAAAACACGAAAATAGCCGCGGTATACTAATCTAACGAAGAAGAAATTCTCCGTCAGCAGAACCTTCTAGAATTACGCGAATTCATGATAAATACGGGAATCGCGGCCGAGTTTTTACGTCTCGGACTCACGCGATATTTAAACAAACTAAATAACTGGAAAATATCTGACTAACTGCAAACTAGCTAACTAATTGCAAACAATCTAACTAACGGACAAACTAAATAACTAACTGCAAACTAACTAACTATCTGACAATCTAACTAACTAACAGACAAACTAAGTAAGTAACTGCATGCTAAATAACTAACTGACAAACTAACTAACTAACTGCAAACAATCTATCTAACTGCATACTAACTAACTAACTGATAAACTAACTTACTAACTGGCAAACTAACTAACTAACTGCAAACTAATTTACTAACTGGCAAACTAACTAAATAACTGCAAGCTAACTAACTAACTTACAAACTAAGTAACTAACTGCAAGCTAACTAACTAACTTACAAACTAAGTAACTAACTGCAAACTAACTAACTAACTGACAAACTAGGTAACTAACAGCAAACTAACTAACTAACTTACAAACTAACTAACTAACTGCAAACTAACTAACTAACTGACAAACAAACTAAATAACTGCAAACTGACTAAGTAACTTACAAACTGTGTAACTAACGGCAAACTAACTAACTAACTGACAAACTCACTAACTAACTGCAAACTAACTAACCAACTGAAAATTAACTAAATAACTGCAAACTGACTAAGTAACTTACAAACTGTGTAACTAACTGCAAACTAACTAACTAACTGACAAACTAGGTAACTAACAGCAAACTAACTAACCAACTGACAAACTAACTAACTAACTGCAAACTAACTAACTAACTGACAATCTAACTAAATAACTGCAAACGGTCTAACTAACTGCAAACTAGCTAACTAACTGCAATCAATCTAATTACCTGCAAACTAACTAACGGACAAACTAACTAACTTACTGACAAACTAAATAACTAATTGCAAAGAGACTAACTAACTTACGAAAGTACCTAATATAATGCAAACTAACTAGCTAACTGCAAACTAATTAACTAACTTACAAACTAAGTAATTTACACCAAACTAACTAACTGTTAAAAAGTTGATACTTTTAACGAATGTGTCCGGATAGAGGTGTGGGAGTTTTATAGGGGAAGTGAATGGGACACAAATGGTTTTCTTTTCGTCGGTCTTTAGGACCGACCTTTTATTACAAAAATAAGTAAAAGAAACAAAAGAAAAACCAACGAATAATTATCATAAAAATAACGAAACTGAACAATACGAATTAAATTGAAAAAAAGACGATTCTTCGTTGTCCCTGCCTAGCTCGGTCGCCGAACTCGCAAGTTGAGGTAGGCCAGGTTTCCTATGAACAGAAAAACACGACTATGTGTTAGACACACGTACACGGTATACGTATCTTCGTCGCGCTCGTTTGGTCGCGCTCCTGGCTTCGTAATTCGAACGTACCGGAGCGGAGAATTGTAAACTTTCGTAAATTACGAATTATACAGTGGACTGTATTTTGGCTAGGAAAAGAATTAAACTTCTTTACTTCGCCGATTCAGTGGTCGATTGCCCAGTTAACGGGGATGCAAGAGGAGGTTGTAAGGCTCCTAATGCACTGTTCCCGTGAGTATGCACACTGAGTCTGTGCGTCGAGTCGCACTGCAATGCAACGGCACGACCGTCAATCTGCGGCTTCTCTTTATAGGTTCCAACAGATGACTTATTGGCCGAGAGTTGCACTGCGAAGCCCGACAACACGTTGTTCACTGCACGAATGGACTACTCGATGTGATACGTTGCAGTATTTTGAACTACGCGGGGGCCTGACCCACGACTCCGTTACTTATCCGCACTGGTGCTCCTCTAAACGTTACACCGGCGGGATCTGTAGAAGTAAGGACGCGAAGACCGAAAATCACACGTCCGAAATGGACGCCGACCTGACTACAGTGAGCCCACCTGGAGGTACACCACGTAGGTGCCTCCCGTTGGTGTTTCCTAAGCCGAACGGCAATCACACAGAAGTATGGACGGTAACCGCCGACTTCTATATGATTCAAGCGTTTATACGTTGGAAGCGACCGTTAAATTACGCACAGGAGGGGTCGAACACCTTATCGGTGTATTCTCGAGCCCTCCAAAATCTGCAGAAAATTTAAATCAATTAAACTCGATCGAGATTTCCTCGAACGAGATTCAGGTGCAACTTGCACGAATCGGGATGCGAATCGTGTTTTCCAAGCAAGGTGGGAATAAATTTTCCGACCTTTTCGAGCAAGGCTCGCTACACCCTTTTAAATAGCAGTCTTTTCGGTTTTCTCCCACGAGAATTTTCCCTCTTAAATCGCGATGAACTTCTGATCGAATATGATCGGTAGCCGATGCGTCTCGTTCAGAAGTCGCCGTAAGAATGATACGGATTGACAGTTAGCACACTCGAATCGAAAGGTAATGAGCCGTTACCGATGCTAGAAAAACTAATAATACACACGTTTTTCAATCACAGTTCGCTATACAAATCCAATTAGAGATAATCTCTTGGTTACTGTACGCTAACAGGATTAACGGTAATTACGGCCGAGGATAATCGCTCGGCATTAGGCAATCCTTAAACACTAACTAAGTGACAAACTAACTAACTAACTGACAAACTAACTAGCTAACTGCAAACTAACTAACTAACTGACAAACTAACTTACTAACTGACAAACTAACTAACTAACTGCAAACTAACCAACTAACTGCACACTAACTAACTAACTGCAAACTAACCAACTAACTGCACACTAACTAACTAACTGCACACTAACTAAATAACTACAAAATATCTAAGTAACTGACAAACTAACTAGCTAAATGACAAATTAACTCACTAAATGCGAACTAACTAATTAACTGATAATCTAAATAACTACCTGACAAACTAACTAATTTAATGCAAACTATCTAACTAAATGCAAACTAGCTAACTATCTCCAAACAAACTAACTAACTGCAAACTAACTAACTAACTGACAAACAAACTAACTAACTGCAAACTAACTATCAAACTTACAAACTAACTAACTAACTGTAAACTGACCAACTAACTGACAAACTAACTATATAACTGCAAACTAACTAACTAACTGCAAACTCACTAACTAACTGACAAACTAATTATATAACTCACAAACTAACTGACTAACTGACAAATGTACTAACTAACTGACAAACTAACTAACTAACTGCAAACTAACTAACTAACTGTCAAACTAAAGACCTAACTGCAAACAAACTAAATAACTTACAAAAGTAACTAGTATAATGCAAACTAACTAACGAGCTGACAAACTAACTATCTAACTGACAAACTAACTAACTAACTGACAAACTAACTAAATAACTGCAAACTATCTAACTAAATGCAAACTAGCTAACTATCTGCAAACAATCTAACTAACTGCAAACTAACTAACTAACTGCATACTAACTAACTAACTGACAAATTAACTAATTTACTGCAAACTAACTAACTAATATACTATCTAAATAACTAACCACCTATAAACTAACTAACTAACTGCAAACAAACTAACTATTTTACTGTAAAATAACTAACTAACTGCAAACTAACTAACTAACTGCAAACTAACTAACTAACTGACAAACTAACTAACTAACTGACAAACTAACTAACTAACTGCGAACTAACTAACTAACTGACAAACTAACTATCTAACTGCAAACTAACTAACTTACTTACAAAAGTAACTAATATAATGCAAACTAAATAACTAACTGACAAACTAACTAACTAATGGACAAACTAACTAACTAACTGCAAACATACTAACTAACTGACAAACCAACAATCTAACTCACAAACTAACTAACTAACGGACAAACGGACTAACTAACTGACAAACTAACTAACTAACTGCAAACTAACTAACAAACTGACAAACTAAATAACTAACTGCAAACAAACTAAATAACTGCAAGCAATCCAACTAACTGCAAACTAACTAACTAACCGGCAAACAATCTAACTAACTGCAAACTAACTAACTATCTGACAATCTAACTAACTAACAGACAAACTAACTAACTAACTGCAGGCTAAATAAACAACTGACAGACTAAGTAATTAACTGCAAACAATCTAACTAACTGCAAACTAACTAACTAACTAACTGACAATCGAACTAAATAACTGCAAACTATCTAACTAACTTCATACCTAACTAACTAACTGCTAACAATCTAACTTACTGCAAACTGTCTAACTAACTGCAAACAAGCTAACTATCTATAAAGACTCTAACTAACTCCAAACTATCTAACTAACTGCAAACTAACTAACTAACTGACAAACTAACTAACTAAGTGACAATCAAACTAATTTACTGCAAAATAACTAACTGACTGCAAACTAACTTACTAACTGACAAACTATCTAACTGCAAACAAACTAACTAACTGACAAACAAGCTTACTAACTGACAAACTAACTAACTAAATGCATACTAACTAACGAACTGACAATCTATCTAACTGACTGACACACTAACTAACTAACTGCACACTAACTAAGTAACTGACAAACTAAACAACTTACTGCAAACAAACTAAATAACTTACAAAAGTAACTAGTATAATGCAAACTAACTAACAATCTGACAAACTAACTATCTAACTGACAAACTATGAAACTAACTGCAAACTAACTAAATAACTGACAAACTAACTAAGTAACTGCAAACAAACTAACTAACTGACAATCAAACTTACTAACTGACAAACTAACTTACTAAATGCATACTAACTAACTAACTGACAAACTAACTAACTGACTGACAAACTAACTAACTAACTGCACACAAACTAAGTAACTGACAAACTAAATAACTTACTGCAAACAAACTAACTAACTGCAAACTAACTAACTAACTGACAAACTAACTAACTAACAGCAAACTAACTAACTAACTTACAAACTAACCAACTAACTGCAAACTAACTAACTAACTGCAAACTCACCAACTAACTGACATACTAACTAACTAATGGGCAAACTAACTAACAAACTGCAACCTAACTAACTAACTGACAACTAACAATCTAACTCACAAACTAACTAACTAACTGACAAACGGACTAACTAACTGACAAACTAGCCAACTATCTGCAAACAATCTAACTAACTGCAAACTAACTAAGCAACTGACAAACTAACTAGCTAAATGACAAATTAACTCACTAAATGCGAACTAACTAATTAATTGATAATCTAAATAACTACCTGACAAAATAACTAATTTAATGCAAACTATCTAACTAAATGCAATCTAGCTGACTATCTGCAAACAAACTAACTAACTGCAAACTAACTAACTAACTGACAAACAAACTAACTAACTGCAAACTAACTATCAAACTTACAAACTAACTAGCTAACTGTAAACTGACTAACTAACTGACAAACTAACTATATAACTGCAAACTAACTAACTAACTGCAAACTCACTAACTAACTGACAAACTAACTAACTAACTGCGAACTAACTTACTAACTGGCAAACTAACTATCTAACTGCAAACTAACTAACTTACTTACAAAAGTAACTAATATAATGCAAACTAACTAACTAACTGACAAACTAACTAACTAATGGACAAACTAACTAACTAACTGCAAACTTACTAACTAACTGACAAACTAACAATCTAACTCACAAACTAACTAACTAACGTACAAACGGACTAACTAACTGACAAACTAACTAACTAACTGCAAACTAACTAACAAACTGACAAACTAACTATCTAACTGACTAACTAACTATCTAACTGCAAACTAACTAACTTACTTACAAAACTAACTAATATAATGCAAACTAACTAACAAACTGACAAACTAACTATCTGACTGACAAACTAACTAAATAACTGCAAACTGTCTAACTAACAGTTATCTAACTAATTAACTGACAAACTAAATAACTAACAGCAAACTAACAAACTAACTTACAAAGTAACTAACTATCTGCAAACTTACTAACTTACTGACAAATTAACTAATTTACTGCAACGTAACTAACTAATATACTATCTAAATAACTAACTACCTATAAACTTACTAACTGCAAACTAACTAACTACCTGACAAACTAACTATTTTACAGCAAAATAACTAAGTAACTGCAGACTAAATAACTAACAGCAAACTAACTAACTAATTTACAAACTAACTAACTAACTGCAAACTAACTAACTGACTGCAAACTAATTAACCAACTGACAAAGTAACTAGCTAAATGACCAATTAACTCACTTAATACAAACTAACTAACTAACTGCAAAATAACCAACTAACTGCAAACTAACTAACGAACTGACAAACTAACTATCTAAATGACCAATTAACTCACTTAATACAAACTAACTAACTAACTGCAAAATAACTAACAAACTGACAAACCAACTAACTAACAGCAAAACTAACTAACTAACTTACAAACTAACTAACTACCTGCAAACTAACTAACTAACTGACGAATTAACTAACTTACAAAAGAAACTAATGTAATGCAAACTAACTAACAAACTGACAAATTAACTATCTAACTGACAAACTAACTAAATAACTGCAATCTGTCTAACTAACTGCATACTAACTAACTAACTGCAAACTAACTAACTGACTGACTAACTAACTAAATAACTGCAAACTATCTAGCTAACTTACAAACTAACTAACTAACTGCAAATTAACTAACTAACTGACAATCAAACTAATTTACTGCAAACTAACTAAATAACTGACAAACTGACTTACTAACTGATAAACTAACTAACAAACTGTCAAACTAACTATCTAACCGACAAACTAACTAAATAACTGCAAACTGACTAACTAACTGCAAACTCGCTGACTATCTGCAAACAATCTAACTAATTGCAAACTAACTAACTAACTGACAAACTAAGTAACTAACTGACAAACCAAGTAACTAACTGACAAACTGGCTAACTAACTGCAAACGAACTAACTAACTGACAAACTAACTATCTAACTGTCAAATTAACTAACTTACTGACAATCTAACTAAATAAGTGCAAACTGACTAACAAACTGCACACTAGCTAACTATCTGCAAACAATCTAACTAACTGCAAAGTAACTAACTATCCGGCAAACAATCTAACTAACTGCAAACTAACTAACTATCCGGCAAACAATCTAACTAACTGCAAACTAACTTACTATCTGACAAACTAACCAACTAACAGACAAACTAACTAACTAACTGCGAGCTAAATAAATAACTGACTGACTAAGTAACTAACTGCAAACAATCTAACTAACTGCAAACTAACTAACTAACTAACTGACAAATTAGCTTACTAACAGACAAACTAACTCACTAACTGACAAACTAACTAACTAACTGCACACTAATTAAGTAACTACAAAATATCTAAGTAACTGCAAACTTGCTAACTAACTCCAAACAATTTAACTAACTGCAAACTTACTTACTAACTGCAAACTAACTAACAAACTTACAAACTAACTAACTAAATGCAAACTAACTAATTTAATGCAAACTAAATAACTAACTGGAAACTAACTAAGTAACTGACAATCAAGCTAATTTACTGCATATATAACTGCAAAATATCTAACTAACATCAAACCTAGCTAACTAACTGCTAACAATCTAACTTACTGCAAACTAACGAACTAACTGCAAACTAATTGAGTAACTGACAAACTAAATAACTTACCGCAAACAAACTAAAGAACTGCAATCTATCTAACTAACTGCAAACTAACTAACTAACTAACTGACAATCTAACTATCTAACTGACAAACTAACTAACTAACTGACAATCTAACTTAATAACTGCAAACGGTCTAACTAACTATACACTAGCTAACTATCTGCAAACAATCTAACTAACTGCAAAATAACTAACTAACTGCAAGCAATCTAACTAACTGCAAACTGACTAACTATCCAGCAAACAATCTAACTAACTGCAAACTAAGTAACTATCTGACAATCTAACTATCTAGCAGGCAAACTAACTAACTAACTGCATGCTAAATAACTAACTGACAAACAAACTAACTAAGTAACTGCAAACAATATAACAAACTGCAAACTTAATAACTAACTGCAAACTAGCTAACTAAATAACTAACTGTGTTTAAATGTCGCGTTAATTCGACGTGCAAGAATAGTAGAATATTATTCGTCACCCGGTATTGTTTTTCTGCGTATGTAACATACTCGAGAATGTTCGGCTCTCATGTCCGCTACGCGTAAACAAGACCGGATACAAAAACGGTCACATTCTAATTTCTTCGTAACATCACGCGATCGACCAAACTACGCAGAATTTCGAGCTATCGTTTCGAAACGCGTAAAATAGAAAAGGAAAGACAATCGAAAGATAGACAAAGACAGACTCAAATTAGGCTACTGCGCCGCCAGTCGGAAATCTCTCTCCGAATTTGACTCTCTTTGTTAAACGAATCACTCTTGATTTGGAAACGGCAGAGAGCAGATGGGCATACGATCCCGCTCCTCCGTATATCCCAAGTAGAACGAATGGTGTCGAGCTTGTCGTTCTTCGAGCCAGTTAAGAACGTGGTGAAGAAGGTGAAGTGCGAGAACGGATTGGGGTCCGATCCGGTAACGCCAATACTTCCGCTAAACGTTTTAGCTGGAGTTAAAAAGAGTCGGAAACGCAATGAAGTGCAGTACATAAACGGATTGGGATATCATCCGGTACCAACGACACTTCCGTTTATAGAGAGGAATCTCGTGGGTTATTTCCGAAAGTTTCTAGTTCAGCTGTGGGTAAAACCCACCTAAGACTGAAAAAAGATACGTTTCGTTGGACCGATCGGTCGTATCCGAAGTTTCGAGTTTGACCTTCGAACCTCCCTTGACTGTCGAACGGTTAAAACCCCACCTAGACGGGCCTTCGTGGTGTATTCCGTGGGTGGACTTGCCGCCCTCCAGTCGATGTTAGGAATTTTAATTACGTGTCCAGCATCAGGCGACCTGCTGAAGCGGTATTTCGAATATACGCCAACGTGTGCGTGGAATACCACTCAATAGCAACAGTGGGAAACGTACGCTAATCGTAAGTCGTTGCGAACGCAGACAAGGTAGAGTCCCACACCGTACACGTACGGATTACGAGGACGGTAAGAAACCGAGGATTCGACAACATTTGGAGCCTTAAAACCTCCATCTGTTGCCCTTTCCTACGACGGTCGAGATCACGCAGTATAGGAAGAATCGAGGCATAATCTCGTCTTCCTCAGAACTGCAATCGTACGTTTCCTGATTTAAAGGGAACATAAATAAATACAGTCCACCTGTTTCACCGCGTAACGCAGCGGCAGAGAATCCCCGCTCCTGAGTGCGACAAGCACTGCTAGGAGCGCGAGAACTTCAGAACGAGACGGAAAACGTGACTAACGTTACCGTGTATTTACACCAAGTTCCGTCCTTTTTGTTACAGAGAAGAGTGACGCCAGCCGACGACTCGTCGAAGGAGAGGCGGATTACCGCGCCAGACGACGAGACAATTCATTTTATTTTACGTTTCAATTGATTAAAAGCGGCAAAAATTCTGTTCTTCTTTCTGTTAAATTTTTTGTTCTGAATTATTTTATTTTTTTTTGGATTATTACAAGTTTGCTATACGTTTCGTTTGTTTCGTTTTATTCTTTTTTTTCCAATAAACGGCGTCGTCGAAGATCGACGACGCGAAAATATAATTAAAACAAACGACTTACTTTTCCTACGTCCTACTCCTTCGTAATCCGGACACCCGTTAGACGAGGTTCTCAAATAAATATTTGAGCCCTCCAAATTCTAACAAAAGGTCATTCGAGCCGGATCCGAAACGAGGTTGAGTGGACCAGGAAAAGGTGCAAGTGCTTACACGTGAGGGATACCCACGTAAGAAATCATTTCGAGCGGTTTAATCCTCGAAAATACGCAGCATGGCCGTATCACAGCAATCCCTTGAAATCGATCTCGATGACGAAATCGAAGACGTGATCGATCTATGTGGTCAGCTGAAGCGGCTAGCATCTAACCTAAGAAAATTAGGACGAGCGAAATTCTCAGAGCGACTGCTTGAGGAAAAGCTCGAGCACGGCAAGGAAACCTGGCGCGAAATACGCACCAGGTATGCAAGCGTGCGTAAACAAATTCCTCCAGCAGAAAGAGCGTCGCACGACCTCTTTAAGCTGAATTACATGAGGAGTGCTGAAGGCGATTTCCAGGATTTCCAGGATTTCGTTCTTACTGAACTTGGCCGACTGAGCGCTGAGGTGAAACCAGCAACGTCGGAAGTTCAAAGTAATATAACGATCGAGCTCCCGAAGCAACGACTGCCAAGATTCGGAGGGGATCCTCAGGAATGGGAACATTTCGAGGACCTGTTCACCTCCGGTGTCATACGAAATGCAGCGCTGTCGGATGTGCAAAGATTGCACTATCTGAATGCCTGCGTAGAGGGACCCGCACAGGCGTGTATTGCTTCGATCGAAATCGTCGGTCGAAATTTCTCCGTGGCGTGGACGAAGCTAAAGAACACCTTCGGTCTCCCACGCTTGGTCACGGGAAAACTGCTGGACAAGCTCCTGTTTACGAAACCAATAGATACCGGTGACCTGGCTAGTATGCAGCAGGTCACCGAGGGTTGCACACAGGCGCTCGCCGCCCTTGATAAAAAGGGCACGCCCGAACAGCAGCGGGACTGGTTACTCGCGCATTGGGCGAAGCAAAAATTCTCGCCGGCGCTAGAGTTGTAATGGCAGAAAACTTTGAACCTCGCAACAGAGTATGCCACGTTTGAGGACGTGCGGAGGTTCCTTGAAATGCACTCCCGCGCACTGCTCTCCATGGATGAGAAGCGACGGGGGGCGGCCATCGCATCTGCCACACATGATAACGCACGTAGTCGAAGCTCGACTCGGGAATCGAGATCGGCCTCGAGACACGTGCGCAGCCACAATGTTGTCAAGGACAACCTTTGGGCGGGACCGCCTCGTGGCAAAAGTATCGATAACAGACCACCTGGGGCCACGTCAAGGACATCGTGCGCAGTATGTACCGGACCGCACCACGTAACGACGTAGGAAAACCTCTTACAAATGACTCCAAGCAAGCGCAGTCTATACGTAAGAAATCGTGGGAGGTGCTTACAGTGCCTGGGCGCTAACCACCACGCAAAAGACTGCAGAAGCCCCATCGTCTGTACAAAGTGCAACGGGAGGCACCATCCCCTGCTGCACGTCGACGTAAGCCAGGAACCTCGAAACCAGCCGTTACCGAAAAACGAGTACGACCATGGGTAGGGAACGAACGAAAAAGCCCCGGCTCGTCGGTCTGTAAAATTCAGGTCAAAATCCAGAACCTCGCGCAACACGAACACAACGCAAGCCGCAACGTCACATTGTACGACGTTCGGTACAAGTGTACCGAGGCCCGTGTTGTTGGCTACGGCTCGAGTGCGAGCGTTCGGTAAATACGGTGCGTCGCGAATCGTGCGCGCACTGCTTGATGAAGGGTCCGAAACTTCCTTCATTTCTGCGAGTTTGGTGAATGACCTCCAACTCGCTCGAAGGAAAACTCCAGCCACGGTCACTGGTTTGGGAGGGGATCGAACCCAAATGATCAAATACAGTGTCGGGCTGAGTCTGAGCGCGAAAGAAGGTAAGATACCGACCTGCACGGTCGACGGGTACGTCGTGCCTCGAATCACGACCTACGCACCCATGTCCTTGGACACGCTCGGCTACGAAGCGCTCCGGGACCTACCTCTCGCCGACCCCGACCTCACGACCGATCAAACAATCGAAGTTTTGATCGGTGCAGACTTATACGCACAAATTATGCGACCGGGATTCCGTCGCGTAACCGCGGAGGATCCGATAGCCCAAGAGACTGCGTTCGGCTGGGTGATTTCCGGACCGATAAGTGCAGTGGGAAAAACCCAGAATCCAGTACGGACGCTACACTGCACCGTACTCGAATCGCTGGATCACGCGATTCGAAAATTCTGGGAAACGGAGGAAATTCCCGCGACCTCTATGCGTACAAAGTCAGAGGAAGAATGCAAAGCATTCTATAAGAAAACCGTCGTCCGAGACAAAACTGGGAGGTTTCAAATGCGACTCCCATTTAATTGCCCGAAACCGGAGGAAACGATCGGAAAGACGTTCCACATAGCGTTTTCGGCTCTAGCAAGGTTGCGAAAGAAATTAGACACGACCCCGACTCTCGGTAAAGAATACTCGGAGTTTTTAAACGAGTATGAGTCGCAAGGTCACATGACTCGGATCGAGCCTATTGACCGTTCTAGACTCTATATACCACACAGAGCGGTCGTCCGTACGGACAGTACGACCACCAAGTTACGGGTCGTGTTCAACGCAACCTGTAGGACGGCGGGAGGTCGCTCCCTAAACGACATCCTACACGTCGGTCCAAAATTGCAAAACGATATCACCTCGGTATTAACGAGGTGGCGTTTGTATAAATACGTGCTGGTGGGCGACATTGAGAAAATGTTTCGACAAATTCTCGTAGCACCACAGGATCGTCGATTCCAATGCATCGTTTGGAGTGCACCCGAAACCGAACAGCTAAAAGCGTTCGAGTTAAATACCGTTACATACGGAACAGCGTGCGCTCCGTACTTATCGATGCGTACCATTCTCGAATTAAAAGAGCAGGATGGAGGAAAATTCCCCTTGGCTGCTCCGATTCTCGAGAAGGACATTTACGTCGATGACGTATTTTGGGGAGCACCAGACAAGCCCTTGCTGGAGAAAATCCGCACGCAAGTATGCGAGCTCCTGGAAGGAGGTGGGTTTAAGTTGAAAAACTGGGCAGGAAACTCGCAGCAACTATTGCGAAATATCCCCCACAGCGCTCACTCCCACGCCGTAGACCACACCTTGTTCGAGGATTCCGAACTGAAAGAGCTCGGTCTACGTTGGATACCGTCTGGGGATTATTTTTATTTCAATCTCCAACAATTTCAACCATCGGCGTTACCGATGACTAATAAATGCAAAATGTCTAACTAACTGGAAACTAACTAACTAACTGACAAACTAAATAACTAACTGCTAACAATCTAACTAACTGCAAACTAACTAACCAACTGACAAACTAACTAGCTACATGGCAAACTATCTAATTAACTGGTAATCTAAATAACTACCTGGCAAACGAACTAATTGAATGCAAACTGACTAACTAACTGCAAACTAACTAACTAACTGACAATCAAACTAATTTACTGCAAACTAACAAAATAACTTCAAAATATCTAACTAACTGCAAACTAACTAACCAACTGACAAACTAACTAACTAACTGCAAACTAAATAACTAACTGACAAACTAATTAACTAATATACTATCGAAATTACTAACTACCTAACAAACTAACTAACTAACAGCAAACTAACTAATTAACTGACAATCTCACTAATTTACTGCAACCTAACTAAACAAGTGCAAAACATCTAACTAACTGCAAACTAGCTAACTATCTGCAAACAATCTAACTAATTGATGAACTAACAAACTAACTGCAATCTTGATAACTAACTGCAAACTAACTAAATAACTGCAAACAATCTAACTAACGAACTGCAAACTAACTAACTAACTGACAAACTAACTAACTAACTGACGAACAAACTAACCAACTTCAAATTAACTAACTAACTGACAAACTAACTAACTAACTGCAAACTAACTAAATAACTGCAAACAATCTAACTAACGAACTGCAAACTAACGAACTAACTGACAAACTAACTAACTAACTGACGAACTAACTAACCAACTTCAAAATAACTAACTAACTGACAAACTAGCTAACTAACTGCAAACCAACTAACTAACTGCAAACTAACTAACTAACTGACAAAGTAACGTATATAATGCAAACTAACTAACTAACTGACAAACTAACTATCTAACTGACAAACGAACTAAAAAACTGCAAATTATCTAACTAACTGCAAACTAGCCTATTATCTGCGAACAATCTAATTAACTGACAAACTAACTAATTTCCTGCAAACTAACTAAATAACTGCAAAACATCTAACTAACTGCAAACTAGCTAAATATCTGCAAACAATCTAACAAACTGCAAACTAAATAACTAACTGCAAACAATCTAAGTAACTGCAAACTAACTAACTAATTGCAAATAATCTAATTAACTGCAAATTAACTAACTAACTGACAAACTAACCAGTTTACTGCAAAATAACAAACTAACTGCAAACTGACTAACTAACTGCAAACTAACTAACTAACTTACAAACTGCCTAACTAACTGCAAACAAACTAATTTAATGCAAACTATCTAACTAACTGCAAACAAACTAACTACCTGCAAACTAAATAACGAACATAGAAACTAACTAACATAATGCAAACTAACTAACTAGCTGACAAACTAACTATCTATCTGACAAACTAACGAACTAACTGACAAACTAACTAACTGCAAACTAACTAACAAAGTGACAAACTGACTAATTTACTGCAAACTATCTAACTAACTGCAAACTAACTAACTAACGGCAAACTATCTAACTATCTGACAAACTAACTAATTAATTGACAAGTTAAGTAATTTACTGCAAACTAAGTAACTAACTCACAAGCTAACTAACTAATATACAATCTAAATAACTAACTACCTATTAAACTAACTAACTAACTGCAAACTAACTAACTAACTGACAAACTAACCAATTTTCTGCAAAATAACAAACTAGCTGCAAACTGACTAACTAACTACAAACTAGCTAACTAACTGCAAACAAAGTAACTAATTGCAAACTGACTAACTAACTTACAAACTAACTAATATAAAGCAAACTAACTAACTAACTGACAAACTAACTATCTAACTGACAAACTAACTAACTACCTGACAAACGAACTAAATAACTGCAAACTAGTTAACTATCTGCAAACAATCTAACTAACTGCAAATTAACTAACTACCTGCAGACAATTTTACTAACTAAAAACTAACTAACTAACGGCAAACTATCTAACTATCTGTCAAACTATCTAACTAACTGACAAATTTACTAACTAACTGACAAACTAAGTATCTAACTGCAAACTAATTATCTAACTGACGAACTAACTAACTAACTGTCAAACTAAGTAATTTACACCAAACTAACTAACTAACTGACAAACTAACTAACAGCAAACTAACTAACTAACTTACAAATTAACTGACTAACTGACAAATTAACTAATTTACTGCAAACTAACTAACTGACTGCAATCTAACTAACTGCAAACAAACTATCTAAGTGACAACCTATCTAACTAATAGATATGTTAACTAATTAACTGACAAACTCACTAATGTAATGGAAACTAACTAACTAACTGACAACCAAACATATTTGCTCAAACTAAATAAATAACTGCAAACTATCTAAGTAACTGCAAACTAGCTAACTACCAGACAAACTAGCTATCTAACTGACAAACTAAGTAACTAACGGACATACTAACTAACTAATTGCAAGCTAACTAACTAACTGACAAACTAACTCATTTACAACAAACTAACTAACTAACTGACAAATTAACTAACTAACTTAAAAACTAACTAACTATCTGCAAACAATCTAACTAACAGACAAACTAACAAACTAACTGCAAAGTAGCTAACTAACTGACAGCAATTTAACTAACTAACTGCAGACTAACTGTCTAACTGACATACTATCTAAATAACTGCAAAATATATAACTAACTGACGAACTAACTAACTAACTGCAAACTAGCTAACTAACTCACGAACTAACTGACGAACTAACTAACTAACTGCAAACTAACTAACTAACTGCAAACAAACTAACTAACTGCAAACTAAGTAACTAACTTACAAACTAACTAATATAATGCAAACTAACAATCTACCTGACAAACTAACTAACTAACTGACAAGCGAAGTAAATAACTGCAAACTATCTATCTAACTGCAAACTTGCTAACTATCTGCAGACAATGTAACTAACTGACAAACTAACAAAATATCTGCAAACTATCTAACTAACTGAGAAAATAACAAACTAACTGAAAAATTAACTATCTAACTGTCAAACTAACTATCTAACTGACAAACTAACTAACTAACTGCAAACTAACAAACTAACTGACAAACTAAATAACTAACTGACAAACTAACTAACTAACTGCGAACTAACTAAATAACTTACAAGAGTAACTAATATAATGCAAACTAACTAACAAACTAACAATGTAACTATCTAACTAACAAACTAACTATCTAACTGCAAACAATATATCTAACTGTAAACTAACTGTCCAACTGACAAATTAACTAAAAAACTGCAAACTATCTTACTAACTGCAAACTAGTTAAATATCTGCAAGCAATCTAACTAACTGCAAACTTACTAACTGCAAGCAGTCTAACTAACTGCAAACTATCTAACTAACTTACAAACTAACTAACTAACTGCAAACTAACTAATTTAATGCAAACGAACTAACTAACTGCAAACTAACTAACTAACTGACAATCTAGCTAATGTACTGCAAACTAACTAACTAACTTACAAACTAACTATTCTAATGCAAACAAACTAACTATCTAACCGACAAACTAACTAACTAACTGACAAACCAACTAAATAACTGCAAACTATCTAACTAAATGCTAACTAGCTAACTATCTGCAAACAATCTAACAAACTGCAAACTAACTAACTAACTGACAAACTAACTATCTATCTGACAAACTAACTAACTAACTGACAAACTAACTATGTTTATATATCGATTAAAATGCGATAGTTAATTGAAATCCGAAATAATTCGTTACCCGGTTTGTTTTCGGTTACGCGACCGACCAGGAAGATTCTAGGTCGACGCGTCCGCTATTCGAAACATTAGAGGACAGCAAAACACGGTTCTCGAGGTTTTCTGTAAAGTCACGCGAACGATAAAGTAACGTTCGAGTTCGAACAAGCCAAGTTCAACGCCCAGGCATAGAGAAGGTACGACAATTAGAAATTAAACAAAGACGGACGAGAGACGCCACGCAGCGCCACGCGACGAAGGATTCCCCTCTCACTCTCACACTTTTGGCATCTCATGTTCGACCGTAACTTGATATCGAGCCACTGAACTTATCATATCGATAATCGAGCACGCTATCGAGATGTTTTCAAAAATCTCCGAATCGGTCGAGTTATTCGACCCTTCGTTGAGAAGCTTCTCCAAAATTAGCCTGCTTTGTCGCGAGTTTCTTGATCAACGATCTAGCTCAGTGCGACACAACATAATAATAAAATTAAAGCGTCGAGTTATTCGAGCTTAAAGGGCTAGACGGTTCCACAGTCCAGGGCTTACTGAAAATCCCCTGGGTGGACCCACCGTCTCCCCACGGATCGAGTCATAAACTCGATCCTTCCTGGTTTTTCGAACGGTTACGAACCCACAGACCAAGGGTAGAAATAAAATACCCTTGAGTGGATTCGCTGTCTTCTAGCCGAAGCGCGGGACATCTAGGATCTCCCAGCTTACGGCAAAATTATCAGATCACGTCCCAAAATCGCTCGCCTGGTACGGCCGCAGTGTGTAGGACGTCGATTCTAAAAGAACGTGGTATCCGGAGCAACTGTAGGTCGCCCAAGGGCGCCGTTGTCAAACCGGTACCGCACCGTGCCCGTACGCACATAACCAGACGGTGAAGGGCCGAGGATAAGGGCGACGGTTGGAATCTTACAACCTCCCTCTGATCGCCCCTCCTACGACAACCAAGAGTTGCAGGCTTGAAAGATAGCGGAATTAGCATCTTGCATAAAGAAACAATAAGCGAGCGATTCCCGATTTAAAGGGAACACTCTCACACATACAGTCCACTAATATAGCCGCGTATCGCGGCGACTGAGATTCCCGCTCCTGGGTGCGACAAGCACAAACCAGGCGCGAGCGCGAAAGAGAAAGACATCCGACGTGAGTCACGTTGTCAGGTATTTAACGCCTATTCGTGTCTCTTTCTGTTACAGATTTACAAAACAGGATTAACTGCAGCGGCGCCTGGCCGGGCAGACAATTTCTTACAGAAGTTTTTTGTTTCCACAATTTATCAAAATAAACGGCTTAGTCGAGACATTCGGCTAAGCGGAAGTTAAATTGAAATCTGTATTCTTTTCCTGACCTTCCTTCCCTCACGATCCGGACCACCGTTAGGCGAGGTTTTTTCAAACCTACTCCCCCTAACAAACTAAATAACTGCAAACTATCTAACTAAATGCAAACTAGCTAACTAACTGCAAACAATCTATCTAACGGCAAACTATCTAACTGACTGCAAACAATCTATCTAAATGCAAACTTACTAACAATCTGCAAACAATCTAACTAACTGCAAACTAATTAACTAACTGCAAAATAACTATCTAACTGTCAAACTAACTACCTAACTGACAAACTAACTAACTAACCGCAAACTAACTAACTTACTGACAAACTAAATAACTAACTGCAAACAAACTCAATAACTTACAAAAGTAACTAATATAATGCAAACTAACTATCAAACTGACAAACTAACTATCTAACTGACAAACTAACTAAGTAACTTACAAACGTATCTAATATAAGGCAAACTAACTAACAAAGTGACAAACTAACTATCTAACTGACAAACTAACTAAATAACTGACAAACTAACTAAATAACTGAAAACTATCTAACTAAATGCAAACTAGCTATCTATCTGCTAACAATCTATCTAACTGCAAACTAACTAACTAACTGCAAACAATCCAACTAACAACATACTAACTAACTAACAGACAAACTAACTAACTAACTGCAAACAATCTAACTAACAGCATACTAACTATCTAACTGACAAACTAACTAAAAAACTGCAAACTATCTAACTAACTGCAAACTAGCTATCTATCTGCAAACAATCTAACTAACTGCAAACTAACTAACTAACTGCAAACTAACTAACTAACTGACAAACTAACTAACTAACTGATAAACTAACTAAACAACTGCAAACTGTCTAACTAACTGCAAATTAGCTAACTATCTGCAAACAATCTAACTAACTGCAAACTTACTAACTAACTGCAAAATAACTATCTAACGGTCACACTAACTAACTAACTGACAAACTAACTAACGAACTGCAAACTTACTAACTAACTGACAAACTAAATAACTAACTGCAAGCAAACTCAATAACTTACAAAAGTAACTAATATAATGCAAACTAACTAACAAACTGACAAACTATCTATGTAACTGACAAACTAACTAAAAAACAGCAGACTGTCTAACTGACTTGCAAACGAGCAAACTATCTGCAAACAATCTAACTAATTGCATACTAACTATCTAACTGCAAAATAACTATCTGACTGACAAACTAACTAACTAACTGCAAACTTACAAAAGTAACTAATATAATGCAAACTAACTAACAAACTAACAAACTAACTATCTAACTGACAAACTAACTAAATAACTGACAAACTAACTAAATAACTGCAAACTATCTAACTAAATGCAAACTAACTAACTAACTGGCAAACAAACTTACTAACTGACAAACTAACTAACTAACTTCAAACTAACTAACTAACTGACAAACTAAATAACTAACTGCAAACAAACTCAATAACGTACAAAAGTAACTAATATAATGCAAACTAACTAACAAACTGACTAACTAACTATCTAACTGCAAACAAACTGACTAACTGCAAACAATCTAACTAACAGCATACTAACTAAATAACTTACAAACTAACTATTCTAATGCAAACAAACTAACAAACTGTCAAACTAACTATCTAACTGACAAACTAACTAATTAACTGACAAACTAACTACACAACTGCAAGCTGTCTAACTAACTGTAAACTAGCTAACAATCTGCAAACAATCTAACTAACTGCAAATTAACTAACTAACTGCAAAATAACTATCTAACGGTCAAACTAACTAACTAACTGACAAACTAACTAACTAACTGCAAACTAACTAACTAACCGACAAACTAAATAACTAACTGCAAACAAACTCAATAACGTACAAAAGTAACTAATACAATGCAAACTAACTAACAAACAGACTAACTAACTATCTAACTGACAAACTAACTAACTAACTGACAAACTAACTAACTTACAAACGTATCTAGTATAATGCAAACTGACCAACAAAGTGACAAACTAACTATCTAACTGACAAACTAACTAAATAACTGACAAACTAACTAAATAACTGCAAACTATCTAACTAAATGCAAACTAACTAACTAACTGACAAACAAACTTACTAACTGACAACCTAACTAACTAACTTCAAACTAACTAACTAACTGACAAACTAAATAACTAACTGCAAACAAACTCAATAACGTACAAAAGTAACTAATATAATGCAAACTAACTAACAAACTGACTAACTACCTATCTAACTGCAAACAAACTGACTAACTGCAAACAATCTAACTAACAGCATACTAACTAAATAACTTACAAACTAACTATTCTAAAGCAAACAAACTAACAAACTGTCAAACTAACTATCTAACTGACAAACTAACTAATTAACTGAGAAACTAACTAAATAACTGCAAACTATCTAACTAAATGCTAACTAGCTAACTATCTGCAAACAATCTAACTAACTGCCAACTAACTAACTAACTGCAAACTATCTAACTAACTGCAAACTATCTATCTAACTGCAAACTAACTAAATAACTTACAAACGTAACAAATATAATGCAAACTAACTAACAAACTGACAAACTAACTATCTAACTGACAAACTAATTAACTAACTGACATACTAACTAAATAACTGCAAACTATCAAACTAAATGCAAACTAGCTAACTATATGCTAACAATCTAACTAACTGCAAACTAACTAATTAACTGCAAACAATCTAGCTAACTGCATACTAACTAACTAACTGACAAACTAACTAAAAAACTGCAAACTATCTAACTAACTGCAAGCTAGCTAACTAATTGACAAACTAAATAACTAACTGCTAACAAACTTACTATCTGCAAACTAACCAACTAACTTACAAACTAACTAATATAATGCAAATTAACTATCAAACTGACAAATTAACTATCAAACTGACAAACTAACTATCTAACTGACAAACTAAATATCTAACTGACAAACCAGATAAATAACTGCGAAGTATCTAACTAAATGCAAACAAGCTAACTAACTTCAAACTAACTTGTTTAAATATCGCGTTAATTCGACGTGCAAGAATAGTTGAATATTATTCGTCACCCGGTATTGTTTTTCGGCTTATGTAACATACTCGAGAATGTTCGGCGCTCATGTCCGCTACGCGTAAACAAGATCGGATACAAAAACGGTCACATACGGATTTCTTCGAAACATCACGCGATCGACCAAACTACGCAGAATTTCAAGCTAACGTTTCGAAACGCGTAATATAGACAAGGAAAGACAATCGAAAGATAGACAAGGATAAACTCAAATTCGGCTACAGCGCCGCCAGTCGGAAATCGCTCTCCGAATTTGACTCTCCTTGTTAAACGAATCACTCTTGATTTGGAAACGGCAGAGAGCAGATGGGCATACGATCCCGCTCCTCCGTACATCTCAGATAGAAAGAATTGTGTAAAGCTTGTCGTTCTTTCGAGCAAGTTAAGAACGTGGTGAAGAAGGTGCAGTGCGAGAACGGATTGGGGTCCGATCCGGTAACGCAAATACTTCCGCTACACGTTTTAACTGGAGTGAAAAAGAGTCGGAAACGCAAAGAAGTGCAGTACCTAAACGGATTGGGATACCATCCGGTACCAACGACACTTCCGTTTCTAACGAGGAATCTCGTGGGTTATTTCCGAACGTTTCTAGAGCAGCAGTGGTAAAACCACCTAAGACTGAGGAAACAGGATACGTATCGTTGAACCGATCGGTCGTATCCGAAGGTTATAGTTTGACCCACGAACCTCCCTTGACGGTCGAACGGTTAAAACCCCACCTAGACGGACCACGTGGTATTCCGTGGGTGGACTTGCCGCCCTCCAGTCGGTGCTAGGAATTAAAATCACGTGTCCAGCATCAGGCGACCTGATGAAGCGGTATTTCGAAAATACGCCAACGTGTGCGTGGAATACCGCTCAAGAGCAACAGTGGGAAACGTACGCTAACCGTAAGTCGTTGTGAACGCAGACAAGGTACATTCCCACACCGTACAAGGACGGATTACGAGGACGGTAAGAAACCGAGGATTCGACAACATTTGGAGCCTTACAACTTCCATCTGTTGCCCTTTCCTACGACGGTCGAGAAAACGCAGTATAGGAAGAATCGAGGTATAATCTCGTCTTCCTTAGAACTGCAATCAGCTGTTTCCCGGTTTAAAAGGAACGCACACAGAAGAAATACAGTCCACCTGTTTCGCCTCGTAACGCAGCGGCAGAGAATCCCCGCTCCTGAGTGCGACAAGCACAGCTAGGAGCGCGAGAACTTCAGAACGAGACGGAAAGCGTGACTCACGTTACCGTGTATTTACACCGAGTTCCGTCCTTTTTGTTACAGATAAGAGTGACGCCAGCCGACGATTCACCAGACGACGAGGCGATTCTTTTCTTTAATTGTTAAAAGCGGCAAACGGCCAGACATTTTATTTTTCTTTCTGTTTAATTTTCGTTCTGATTTTATTTTATGTTCTTTGAATTATTAACAAGTTTCTTTTTCGTTTTGTTTTATTCTTGATTTTTTTCAAATAAACGGCGTCGTCGAAGATCGACGACGCGAAAATACAAATAAAAGAAACGATTTACTTTTCCTTCGTCCTACTCCTTCGTAATCCGGTCACCCGTTAGACGAGGTTCTCAAATTAATATTTGAGCCCTCCATATTCTAACATAACTAACTAACTAAAAAACTGCAAACTATCTAACTAACTGCAAACTAGCTAACTATCTGCAAACAATCTAACTAACTGCAAACTAACTTATTTACGGCAATCTATCTAAATAACTGCAAACTAACTAACTACCTGCAAACAATCTAACTAACTGCAAACTAACTAACTAACTTACAAACTAATAAATTTAACGCAAGCTATCTAGCTTACTGCAAACTAACTAAATAACTTAGAAATTAACTAATTTACTGCAAACTAAGTAACTAACTGACAAACTAATCAACTAATATACTATCTAAATGACTAACTACCTAACAAACTAACTAAACAATTGCAAACTATCTGACTAACTGCAAACTAGCTGACTAACTGACAAACTAACTTTCTAACTGACAAACTAACTAACTAACTGACAAACTAACTAACTAACTGCAATCTATCTATATAACTGACAAACTCACTAATATAATGCAAACTCACTAACTAAATGACAAACTAACTAACTAATATACTATCTAAATAACTTACTACCTGACAAACTAACTAACTAACTGCAAACTAACTAACTAACTAACTGACGAACTAACCAATTTACTGCAAACTAACTAATTTAATGCAAACTATCTAAGTAACTGAAAAACTATCTAGCTTACTTCAACCGAACTAACTATCTGACAAACGAACTAACTTGCTGCAAACAATCTAACTAACTGCACACTAACTAACCAACTGACAAACTAACTAACTAACTGACAAATTAACTAATTTAATGCAAACTAACTTATTAACTGACAAACCAACTAACTAACTGCAAACTAACTATGTAACTGACAAACTAACTAACTAACTGCAAATTAACTAACTAACTGCAAACAATCTAACTAACTGCAAACTAACTAACTAACTGACAAACTAACTCACTGACTGACAAACTATCTAACTAACTGCAAACTAACTAAGTAACTGAGAAACTAAATAATTAACTGCAAACAAACTAAATAACTTATAATAGTAACTAATATAATGCAAACTAACTAACAAACTGACAAACTATCTAACTAACTGACAAACTAACTAAAAAACTGCAAACTGTCTAACTAACTTGCAAACTAGCTAACTATCTGCAAACAAGCTAACTAACAGCAAACTAACTAACAAACTGCAAAATAACTATTTATCTGACAAACTAACTAACTAACTACAAACAAACTAAATAACTTATAAAAGTAACTAATATAATGCAAACTAACTATTATCTGACAAACTGAGTAATTTACACCAAACTAACTAACTAACTGACAAACTAACTAACTAACAGCATTCTAACTATCTAACTTCCAACCTAAGTAATTTACACCAGACTAACTAACTAAATAACTGAAAACTATCTAACTAACTGCAAACAAACTAACTAACTGCAAAAAACTAACTAACTGACAAACTAACTAACTAACTGCAAAAAACTAACTAACTGCAAACTAAATAACTATATGCTAACAAACTAACTAAACAACTGCAAACTGTCTAACTAACTGCAATCCAGCTAACAATCTGCAAACAATCTAACTAACTGCAAAGTATCTAACTAACTGACAAACTAACTCACTAACTGCACACTAGGTAACTAACTGCAAACAATCATACTAACTGCAAACTGACTAACTAACTGCAAACAAACCATCTAACTTACAATCTAACTTACTAGCTGACAAACTAACTAACTGCAAACTAACTAACGAACCGGCAAACAATTTAGCTAACTGCAAACAAACTAACTAACTGAAAAACTAAATAACTAACTTCTAACAAAATAACTAACTGCAAACTAACTAACTAACTTACAAACTAACTAATATAATGCAAACTAACTAAGTAACTGACAAACAAACTATGTAACTGACAAACTAACTAACTAACTGACAAACTAACTAAATAACTGCAAACTGTCTAATTAACTGCAATCCAGCTAACTGTCTGCAAACAATCTAACTAACTGCAAACCAACTAACTAACTGCAAACTAACTAACTAACTGACAAACTAACTAACTAACTGCAAAGAATCTAAGTAACTGCAAGGAATCTAACTGACTGTGAACTAACTAACTACCTTCCAGCAATCTAAGTAACTGCAAACTAACTTACTAACTGCAAACTAACTAACTAACTTACAAACTAACTAATATAATGCAAACTAACTAAGTAACTGACAAACAAACTATGTAACTGACAAACTAACTAACTAACTGACAAACTAACTAAATAACTGCTAACTATCTAACTAACTGCAAGCCAGCTAACTAATTGACAAACTAAATAACTAACTGCTAACAAACTTACTATCTGCAAACTAACCAACTAACTTACAAACTAACTAATATAATGCAAATTAACTATCAAACTGACAAACTAACTATCTAACTGACAAACTAAATATCTAACTGACAAACCAGATAAATAACTGCGAAGTATCTAACTAAATGCAAACAAGCTAACTAACTTCAGACTAACTAACTAACTAAAAAACTGCAAACTATCTAACTAACTGCAAAATAGCTAACTATCTGCAAACAATCTAACTAACTGCAAACTAACTTATTTACGGCAATCTATCTAAATAACTGCAAACTAACTAACTACCTGCAAACAATCTAACTAACTGCAAACTAACTAACTAACTTACAAACTAATAAATTTAACGCAAGCTATCTAACTTACTGCAAACTAACTAAATAACTTACAAATTAACTAATTTACTGCAAACTAAGTAACTAACTGACAAACTAATCAACTAATATACTATCTAAATGACTAACTACCTAACAAACTAACTAAACAATTACAAACTATCTGACTATCTGCAAACTAGCTGACTAACTGACAAACTAACTTTCTAACTGACAAACTAACTAACTAACCGACAAACTAACTAACTAACTGCAATCTATCTAAATAACTGACAAACTCACTAATATAATGCAAACTCACTAACTAAATGACAAACTAACTAACTAATATACTATCTAAATAACTTACTACCAGACAAACTAACTAACTAACTGCAAACTAACTAACTAACTGACGAACTAACCAATTTACTGCAAACTAACTAATTTAATGCTAACTATCTAACTAACTGACAAACTATCTAGCTTACTTCAAACGAACTAACTATCTGACAAACGAACTAACTTGCTGCAAACAATCTAACTAACTGCACACTAACTAACCAACTGACAAACTAACTAACTAGCTGACAAATTAACTAAAAAACTGCAAACTGTCTAACTAACTTGCAAACTAGCTAACTATCTGCAAACAAGCTAACTAACAGCAAACTAACTAACAAACTGCAAAATAACTATTTATCTGACAAACTAACTAACTAACTACAAACAAACTAAATAACTTATAAAAGTAACTAATATAATGCAAACTAACTAACAAACTGACAAACAAAGTAATTTACACCAAACTAACTAACTAACTGACAAACTAACTAACTAACAGCATTCTAACTATCTAACTTCCAAACTAAGTAATTTACACCAGACTAACTAACTAAATAACTGAAAACTATCTAACTAACTGCAAACAAACTAACTAACTGCAAAAAACTAACTAACTGACAAACTAACTAACTAACTGCAAAAAACTAACTAACTGCAAACTAAATAACTATATGCTAACAAACTAACCAACCAACTGCAAACTGTCTAACTAACTGCAATCCAGCTAACAATCTGCAAACAATCTAACTAACTGCAAAGTATCTAACTAACTGACAAACTAACTCACTAACTGCACACTAGGTAACTAACTGCAAACAATCATACTAACTGCAAACTGACTAACTAACTGCAAACAATCCATCTAACTTACAATCTAACTTACTAGCTGACAAACTAACTAACTGCAAACTAACTAACGAACCGGCAAACAATTTAGCTAACTGCAAACAAACTAACTAACTGAAAAACTAAATAACTAACTTCTAACAAAATAACTAACTGCAAACTAACTAACTAACTTACAAACTAACTAATATAATGCAAACTAACTAAGTAACTGACAAACAAACTATGTAACTGACAAACTAACTAACTAACTGACAAACTAACTAAATAACTGCAAACTGTCTAATTAACTGCAATCCAGCTAACTGTCTGCAAACAATCTAACTAACTACAAACCAACTAACTAACTGCAAACTAACTAACAAACTGACAAACTAACTAACTAACTGCAAAGAATCTAAGTAACTGCAAGGAATCTAACTGACTGTGAACTAACTAACTACCTTCCAGCAATCTAAGTAACTGCAAACTAACTTACTAACTGCAAACTAACTAACTAACTTACAAACTAACTAATATAATGCAAACTAACTAAGTAACTGACAAACAAACTATGTAACTGACAAACTAACTAACTAACTGACAAACTAACTAAATAACTGCTAACTGTCTAATTAACTGCAATCCAGCTAACTGTCTGCAAACAATCTAACTAACTGCAAACCAACTAACTAACTGCAAACTAACTAACTAACTGACAAACTAACAAACTATCAGCATTCTAACTATCTAACTTCCAAACTAAGTAATTTACACCAAACTAACTAACTAAATAACTGAAAACTATCTAACTAACTGCAAACAGACTAACTAACTGCAAAAAACTAACTAACAGACAAACTAACTAACTAACTGCAAGCAAACTAACTAACTGACAAACAAACTAACTAACTGCAAACTAACTAACTAACTACAAACTAACTATCTAACTGACAAACTAATTTACTAACTGACAAACTAACTAACTAACTGCAATCTAACTCTCTATCTGACAAACTAACTAACTACCTGCAAACTAACTAACCACCTGCAAACTAAATAACTATATGCTAACAAACTAACTAAACAACTGCAAACTGTCTAACTAACTGCAATCCAGCTAACAATCTGCAAACAATCTAACTAACTGCAAAGTATCTAACTAACTGACAAACTAACTCACTAACTGCACACTAGGTAACTAACTGCAAACAATCATACTAACTGCAAACTGACTAACTAACTGCAAACAAACCATCTAACTTACAAACTAACTTACTAGCTGACAAACTAACTAACTGCAAACTAACTAACGAACCGGCAAACAATCTAGCTAACTGCAAACTAACTAACTAACTGAAAAACTAAATAACTAACTTCTAACAAAATAACTAACTGCAAACTAACTAACTAACTTACAAACTAACTAATATAATGCAAACTAACTAAGTAACTGACAAACAAACTATGTAACTGACAAACTAACTAACTAACTGACAAACTAACTAAATAACTGCAAACTGTCTAATTAACTGCAATCCAGCTAACTGTCTGCAAACAATCTAACTAACTGCAAACCAACTAACTAACTGCAAACTAACTCACTGACAAACTAACTAACTAACTGCAAAGAATCTAAGTAACTGCAAGGAATCTAACTGACTGTGAACTAACTAACTACCTTCCAGCAATCTAAGTAACTGCAAACTAACTTA
Source organism: Colletes collaris (assembly GCA_030068185.1). Lineage (NCBI taxonomy): Eukaryota > Metazoa > Arthropoda > Insecta > Hymenoptera > Colletidae > Colletes > Colletes collaris. Next base: position 262,000 of record JASGYR010000022.1, on the reverse strand, counting down.
CTAACTGCAAACTAACTAACTAACTGCAAACAACTAATATAACTGCAAACTAACTAAGTAACTGACAAACAAACTATGTAACTGACAAACTAACTAACTAACTGACAAACTAACTAAATAACTGCTAACTGTCTAATTAACTGCAATCCAGCTAACTGTCTGCAAACAATCTAACTAACTGCAAACCAACTAACTAACTGCAAACTAACTAACTAACTGACAAACTAACAAACTATCAGCATTCTAACTATCTAACTTCCAAACTAAGTAATTTACACCAAACTAACTAACTAAATAACTGAAAACTATCTAACTAACTGCAAACAGACTAACTAACTGCAAAAAACTAACTAACAGACAAACTAACTAACTAACTGCAAGCAAACTAACTAACTGACAAACAAACTAACTAACTGCAAACTAACTAACTAACTACAAACTAACTATCTAACTGACAAACTAATTTACTAACTGACAAACTAACTATCTAACTGCAAACTAACTAACTAACTGCAAACGGTCTAACTAACTGCAAACTTACTAACTAACTGACAAACTAAATAACTATCTGCTAACAAACTAACAAACTAACTAAACAACTGCAAACTGTCTAACTAACTGCAATCCAGCTCACAATGTGCAAACAGTCTAACTAACTGCAAACTAACTAACTAACTGACAAACTAACTAACTAACTGCAAACAATCTAACTAACTCACAGCAAACTAACTAACTAACTGCAAACAAACCATTTAACTTACAAACTAACTTACTAGCTGACAAACTAACTAACTGCAAACTAACTAACGAACCGGCAAACAATCTAGCTAACTGCAAACTAACTAACTAACTGAAAAACTAAATAACTAACTTCTAACAAAATAACTAACTGCAAACTAACTAACTAACTTACAAACTAACTAATATAATGCAAACTAACTAAGTAACTGACAAACAAACTATGTAACTGACAAACTAACTAACTAACTGACAAACTAACTAAATAACTGCAAACTGTCAAATTAACTGCAATCCAGCTAACTGTCTGCAAACAATCTAACTAACTGCAAACCAACTAACTAACTGCAAACTAACTAACTAACTGCAAAGAATCTAAGTAACTGCAAGGAATCTAACTGACTGTGAACTAACTAACTACCTTCCAGCAATCTAAGTAACTGCAAACTAACTTACTAACGGCACACTAGGTAACTAACTGCAAACAATCATACTAACTGCAAACTAACTAACTAACTGCAAACAATCTAAGTAACTGCAAACTAACTGACTAACTGACAAACAAACTAACTAATTGCACACTAGTTAAGTAACTGCAAACAATCATACTAACTGCAAACGAACTAACTAACTGCAAACAATCTAACTAACTGCAAACTAGCTAACAGTCTGCAAACAATCTAACTAACTGCAAACTAACTAACTAGCTGACACACTCACTAACTAACTGACAAACCAAGTAACTAACTGCAAACTAACTAACTAACTGACAAACTAAATGCTAAGAAACTAACTAGCTGCAAAATAAGTAACTTAGATACAAACTAACTAATATAATGCAATCTAATTAACTAAGTAACAAACTAACTATCTAACTGACAATCTAACTGACTAACTGTCAAACTAACTAAATAACTCCAAACTGTCTAACTAACTGCAAACTAACTAACTAACTGACACACTAACTATAAAACTGCAAACTATCGAGCTAACTGCAAGATAGATAACTAACTGTAAACAATCTGACTAACTGACAATCGAACTATTTTATTGCAAACTAACTAAATAGCTGCAAAACATCTAACTAACAGCAAATTAGCTAACTAACTGCAAACAATCTAACTAACTGCAAACGATCTAAGTAACTGCAAACTAACTAACTAACTGCAAAAACCTAACTAACTGACAAAGTAACTATCTAACTGCAAACTAACTTACTAACTTACAAACTAACTAACTAACTGCAAACTAAGTAACTAACTGACAAACTAACTAACTAACTGCAAACTGACTAACTAACCGGCAAACAATCTAACTAACTGCAAACTGACTAACTAGCTGACACACTAACTTACTAACTGCAAACAATCTAACTAACTGCAAACTAACTAACTAACTGCAAACACTCTAACTAACTGCAAACTAGCTAACTATCTGCACACAATCAATCAAACTGCAAGCTAACTAACTACCTGCAAGCAAGCTGAGTAACTGCAAACTAACTAACTAACTGCAAACAATCTAACTGACTGCAAACTGGCCAACTATCGGAAAAACTAAGTTACTAACCCGACAAACTAACTATCTAACTGCAAACTAACTAACTAACTGCAAAATAAATAACTAACGTACAAACTAACTAAATAACTGCAAACTGTCTAACTAACTGCAAACTAGCTAACTATCTGCAAACACTCTAACTAACTGCAAACTAACTAACTAACTGCAAACTGACTAACTGCTAACAAACTAACTAACTAACTTACAAACTAATAAATTTAACGCAAGCTATCTAACTTACTGCAAACTAACTAACTTAACTAAATGCAAACTAAGTAACTACTGCAAACTAACTAATAACTACAAACTAACTAACAAACTAACTAACTAAATAACTATCAAACTATCTAACTAACAAACTAACTAACTAACTGCAAACACTCTAACTAACTGCAAACTAGCTAACTATCTGCACACAATCAATCAAACTGCAAGCTAACTAACTACCTGCAAGCAAGCTGAGTAACTGCAAACTAACTAACTATCTGCAAACACTCTAACTAACTGCAAACTAACTAACTAACTGACAAACTAGCTAACGAAGTGACAAACTAACTATCCAACTGCAAACTAACTAACTAACTGACAAACTAATTAAATAACTGCAAACAATGTAACTAACTGCAAGCAATCTAACTGACTGCAAACCAACTATCTAACTGCAAAAAATCTAACTAACTGCAAACTATCTAACTATCGGCAAACAATCAAACTAACTGTAAACTAACTAACTACCTGCAAGCAATCTGAGTAACTGCAAACTGACTAACTAACTGCAAACAATCTAACTAACTGCAAACTGACTAACTAACCGGCAAACAATCTAACTAACTGCAAACTAACTAACTATCTGATAGACTGACTACACAACTGAAAAACTAACTAACTAACTGCAAACTAACTAACTATCTGATAGACTGATTTCACAACTGAAAAACTAACTAACTAACTGCAAACTAACTAACTAACTGACAAACTAACTGTCTAACTGCAAACTAACTATCTAACTGCAAACTATCTAACTAACTGCAAACTAGCTAACTATCTGCAAACAATCAAACTAACTGCAAAATAACTAACTACCTTCAAGCAATCAGAGTAACAGCAAACTAACTAACCAACTGCAAACACTCTAACTAACTGCAAACTTGCTAACTATCTGCATACAATCAATCTAACTGCAAACTAACTAGCTGCAAGCAATCTGAGTAACTGCAAACTAACTAATTAACTGCAAACTAACTAACTAACTGACAAACTAACTAGCTAACTGCAGACTAACTAACTAACTGACAAACTAAATAACTAACTGACAAACTAACTAATATAATGCAATCTAACTAATTAACTGACAAACTAACTATCTAACTGAGAAACTTACTAACTAACTGACAAACCGATTAAATAACTGCAAACTGTCTAACTAACAGCAGACTAGCTAACTATCTGCAAACAATCTATCTAACTGCAAACTAACTAACTTACTGCAAACAATCTAACTAACTGCAAACTAACTAACTAACTGCAAACACTCTAACTAACTGCAAACTAACTAACTAACTGCAAACTAAATAACTAACTAACAAACTAACTAAATAACCGCAAACTGTCTATCTAACTGCAAACTAGCTAACTATCTGCAAACAATCTAACTAACTGCAAACTAACTAACTAACTGACAAACTAGCTAACTAAGTGACAAACTAACTATCTAAATGCAAACTAACTAACTAACTTACAAACTAACTAAATAACTGCAAACAATCTAACTAACTGCAAGCAATCTAACTGACTGCAAACTAACTAACTAACTGCAAACAAACAAACTAACTGCAAACTAACTAACTAACTGCAAACACTCTAACTAACTACAAACTTGCTAACTATCTCCATACAATCAATCTAACTGCAAACTAACTACCTGCAAGCAGTCTGAGTAACTGCAAACTAACTAACTAACTGCAAACTAACTAACTAACTGACGAACTAACTAACTAACTGCAAACTAACTAACTAACTGACAATCTAAATAACTAACTGACAAACTAACTAATATAATGCAATCTAACTAATTAACTGACAAACTATGTTTAAATATCGCGTTAATTCGAAGCATAAAGGAATAGTAGAATAATATTCGTCACCCGGTATTGTTTTTCTGCGTATGTTACCGACGCGAGAACGTTCGGTTCTCGTGTCCGCTACGCGAAAACAAGACAGGTTATAAAAACTGTCACATACGGAATTCTTCGAAACATCATGCGATCGACGAAACTACGCGTGATTTCGAGCTAACGTCTCGGCGCGTGTAGAAAGAGAAGGTACGACGATAATAAGTTAAACGAAGACGAATTCAAATTCGGATACAGCGCCGCTAGTCGGAGATTCCCCCTCCGAATTTGACAAACCGTATTAGATTGTCACTCTTAATTTGGAATCGGCCGTGAGCAGATGGGAATACGATCCCGCTCCCCCGTAACTTCCAAGAAGTTCGAATAGTTTCGAGTCACTCGAACTTTTCGACGAAATTGTAAACATGGGTTGGAAGTGCAGAACGAGAACGGATTGGGAACCCATCCGGTAACGTCAATACTTCCACAAAACCCGTTTACAATTTAAACCACAAAGAGTCATAAACGGGAACCACAAGTTCAAATACGGAAAGGATTGGAAGGACAATCCTATACCGTGAACTTGTACAGGAAGTTCAATACGGAACGGATTGGTAGACAATCCTATACCGTGAACTTGTACAGGGCGTTCAATACGGAACGGATTGAAGAACAATCTTATACCGTGAACCTCCCCAACCCGTTTATTATTTAAAAAACAGCTGTAAACGTGAACTTGTACAGGAAGTTCAAATACGGAAAGGATTGGAAGGACAATCCTATACCGTGAACTTGTACAGGAAGTTCAAATACGGAAAGGATTGGAAGGACAATCCTATACCGTGAACTTGTACAGGAAGTTCAATACGGAACGGATTGGAAGACAATCCTATACCGTGAACTTGTACAGGACGTTCAATACGGAACGGGTTGAAAAGCAACCCCATCCCGTGAACCTCCATAGCACGTTGATTAATTAAGCAACGTGGTGTCAGGCCCAATAGTAAGTCGACCCAAGGGCGCCGTTGGCAAACCGGCACCACACCGTGCCCGTACGCACGTAAGAAGGTGGTAAAGGGCCAAGGACCAGGTACGGTTGCAGCCTTACAACCTCCATCCGTTACCCTCTCCTACGATGGTCGAAACCAGCAGTCGGGAAAGAAACGAGGTTGAAGCTCGTCTTCCCCAAAACTGCAATCAGCTGTTTCCCGGTTTAAAGGGAACGCACACATACATATACAGTCCACTAGCTTAGCTGCGTAACGCGGCGGCTGAGTTTCCCGCTCCTGAGTGCGACAAGCACAATCGGGAGCGCGTACGAATTAAAGCGAGACGGATAGAGTGACTAACGTTACCGTGTATTTACACCTAGTTCCGTCTCTTTTGTTTCAGAGCGGCGTGAAGCGAGAAGCCGCCATACACCGCCAAGAGCAGGGCATTTAAAGGCAAATAAACAGCGTCGTCGACCTGTTTCGACGACGCGAAAATAAAATAAAACGTGTGACAATTACTTTTCCATCCCCCTATTCCCTCGTGATCCGGACCCCCGTTAGACGAGGTTCTCAAATAAATATTTGAGCCCTCCATATTCTAACATAAGGTCCTTCGAGCCGGATCCATACGAGGTTGAAAGGAATAGAAAAAAGTACACTTTCTCACACGTGTGGAACCACAGCACGTAAAAGGGTTTTTCGAGCGGTTTAATCCTCGAAAACGCTCACTATGGCCGTATCACAGCAATCCATAGAAATCGATCTCGATGACGAGATCAAAGACTTGGTCGGTCATGTGGTCAGCTAAAATGGTTGGGCATAAACCTAAAAAAGTTAGGACGAGCAAACTACTCAGAGCGACTGCTCGAGGAAAAGCTCGACTACGCTAAAGAAACTTGGCGGGATATACGCACCAAGTATGCTAACGTGCGTAAACAAATTCCTCCAGCGGAAAGATCGTCTTACGACATCTTCAAGCTGAATTATATGAGGAATGCCGAGGACGATTTCCAAGATTTCCAGAATCTCGTCCTTACTGAACTTGGCCGATTGAGCGCTGAGTCGAAACCAGCAACGTCGGAAGTTCAGTGCAGTGTACCGATCGAGCTACCGAAGCAACGACTGCCAAAATTCGGAGGGGATCCTCAGGAATGGGAACATTTCAAGGATCTGTTCGGTCATACGGAATGCAGGATTGTCGGATGTGCAAAAATTGCATTATCTGAATGCCTGCCTAGAGGGACCTGCTCTAGCGTCCATTGCTTCGATCGAGATCGTCGGCCGTAATTTCCCCGTGGCATGGACGAGGCTGAAGGACACCTTCGGCCTCCCACGCATTGTCACGGGAAAACTGCTGGATACGCTCCTGTTTCAAAAACCAATTAATACCGGTGATTTGACCAGTATGCAGCAGATCACTGTGGGTTGCACACAGGTACTCGCTGCCCTTGATAAAAAGGGCACCCCCGAACAGCAGCGGGACTGGTTACTCGCGCATTGGGCGAAACAAAAATTCTCGCCTGCGCTTGAATTAGAGTAGCAGAAAACGCTCAATCTCTCGACGGAATATCCTACGTTTGAGGACGTACGGAAGTTCATCGAGATGCACTCCCGCGTACAGCTTTCCATGGACGCGAAGCGTCGCGAGGCTGCTCTTGCGCCTGCCACAGGAAAAAGCGTACGTAGCCGAAGCTCGACTCGGGAAACGAGTTCCGCGTCGAGACACGTACGTAGCCATAACGTTGTCCAGGACCACGTCTGGGCGGAAACGCCACGGGAAAAGGGTCATGACAACGGGCAAGGTGGAGCAGCGTCAACAAAACCGTGCGGATTCTGTACAGGACCGCACAAGTTAACGAAATGCGAGAACTTCGTGGTATTCACTGCAAAAATGCGCAGCCAATACGTAAGAAACCGTCACTGGTGCGTACAATGTTTGGGCACCAATCATACGGTAACGAAGTGCAAAAGCTCCACGGCCTGTCCGGAGTGCAGCGGGAGGCACCACCCCTACTGCATTTCGAAATATCCCGGGAACCTCCTCAAAATCAGCCTTTAGCGGAAAACGCGTACGGCGATGAAGAGGACAGAGGCTCAAAGCCTCACCCCGGCGGCCTGCGAAATCCAGGTCGAAACGCAAAAACTCGCCGAGTGCGGATAAGACCCACGCCTCGATGTAAAGCTGTACGAAATTCGGTACAGCCGCACCGAGGCGAGAGCGCGAGTGCGAGTTCGGTACAAGAGATGCGAAGCGAATCGCTTACCGATCGAAATTTCAATTTCGATCAACACGGTTCTAAACGCCCAAAATTATTCGACTGGGATCCCGTCGAATGATACAAAAGGGTAACTTCGCCAAAAGTCTATTTTCGGATGGGTGAAATCCAATCCGATATATACAGCGGGCGAAAACGGAAAATTGTAACGTTATCCAATCACGGTTTAAAGTGATTACGAAGCTCGGAGAAACAGAGGAGATTCCCTCGACCTCTGTGTGAAACAAAGGTGGAGGATGATCCATTCTCCCGCAAAAACCGTCGCGCGATCTGCGACGGGGTAGGTTTGTGTTCCGTCTGCCTCTTAATTACCCGAGACGGAAGAAAGAACGCTGGAAAAGTTTCCATGACGCGTTTCCCAGTCTCATACGGCTGCGGAGGAAGCTGGATGTGTACAAAAATACGGGAGAGGAAAAAATCTCCGTTTCTCGCGGAATATGAGTCCCATGGGCCGGGTGACTCGTATCGAGCCCATTACCCATTTGTGACTCGACATTCTGCACTTTGTTTCAAATTAAAAATCCTCTTCTACCCCCCCCCCCCCCAGAGAAAAACCTCTAACAATTGGGGAGAATCGAGGTAAAAAATTTCCGGGCAAGGACAGGCACGTACGGGTTGTTAAAGTACGCACAGCCACTTCCACCTACACACGACCAATCACACTGTTAGTTTGCAGTTTGTTAGATATTTTGCAGTTATTTAGTTACTTTTCAGTTAGTTAGTTAGTTTGTAAGTTAGTTAGTTAGTCTGCAGTTAGCTAGTTAGTTTGTCAGTTAGTTATTTAGCATGCAGTTAGTAAGTTAGTTTGTCTGTCAGATAGTTAGATTGTCAGATAGTTAGTTAGTTTGCAGTTGGTTAGATTGCTTGCAGTTAGTTTCTTAGTTTGTAAGTTACTTAGCCAGTTTGCAGTTATTTAGTTAGTTTGTCAGTTAGTAAGTTAGTTTATCAGTTAGTTAGTTAGTTTGCAGTTAGTTAGTTACGTTGTAAGTTAGTTAGTTAGTTTGCAGTTAGTCAGATATTCTGCGGTTATTTAGTTAGTTTGCAGTTAGTTAGTTAGTTTGTCAGTTAGTTAGTTAGTATTTTTCGTCACTACCTCCCCGTGCCGGGAGTGGGTAATTTGCGCGCCTGCTGCCTTCCTTGGATGTGGTAGCCGTTTCTCAGGCTCCCTCTCCGGAATCGAACCCTGATTCCCCGTTACCCGTTACAACCATGGTAGGCGCAGAACCTACCATCGACAGTTGATAAGGCAGACATTTGAAAGATGCGTCGCCGGTACTGGAAGACCGTGCGATCAGCACAAAGTTATTCAGAGTCACCAAAGCAAACGATGAACGAACGGACACTAATGCCCGTCCATACCACCGATTGGTTTTGATCTAATAAAAGCGTTCCTCCCATCACTGGGACGAACTCTGTTTTGCATGTATTAGCTCTAGAATTACCACAGTTATCCAAGTAAATGTGGGTACGATCAAAGGAACCATAACTGATTTAATGAGCCATTCGCGGTTTCACCTTAATACGGCGTGTACTGAGACATGCATGGCTTAATCTTTGAGACAAGCATATGACTCCTGGCAGGATCAACCAGGGAACTTGAGTAAAGTTCTTTTATAATATTCTCTCAATTTAATTCTTCGTCGCCGACTCTGAAGGAGAACGGACGACGATACACACTTTAAAAAACTCCTCTTCCTTCAACATCAAATTTTCGTCTTTCGTTCAAAAGACTCGAGAGCCACCTCTTCTCTCTTGTGTTATAATATATATATATATATGTATATGACAGGATCCCACCAAATATCCTCACTTCGTTTTTTCGAGAGCTCCCCAAACTCTCGTATATTTAATTTCATTTTTCGAGAGAGCCACCACCAACTCTCTCGTTTATATTTGCTTTTTCTCGACAGAGTCACCACTAAACTCTCTCGTTTCGTATTTTACTTCACAACAGAACATTACTGTATAATGGTATCCCACAACGACAAAGTACGTAGAGCTGCGCTCATGCTGAACATCTCGGGCACTTATTCACGCTGGGCATCGATCGTGGAAGCACGTATTGCCAGGCCCGAAGACTAAGCATTCATGCTGGACAAAAACGAGATAGCGCGTATGTGCAGGTCGAGAAAGCACGTATTCGGCGCCGTACTCCTATGTCGAGGTCAGACACCTGTATTTCATTCTTTGCTCACTTTCGAAAGTACGAACCGTAGTTCCATACAAGTTTTGCCTTTTAAGCTACGCTCCGTAGAGTGTACTGCCAGTTTATGGTTTTTACAAAATTTTCAATCGCTCGGACTGAAGAGTTGATGCTCGGATAGTACGAGTATACATATTTTAAATGTATACAAGTCACCAACGTCACTTGAGACGCTTATACCACTTCAAGAGCCATTTGGTCAAAGACACCGACTCGTGGTAATGCAGTGTGGAGAAAGTCTGGAACGAGCACGATACAGAACAGTCAGGATAAAATCCCGAGGAGCGACGACTGCTTCTCAACCGAGGTCGAAGAATAGCCGCACGCTCGACGCTGCTCCGACCGACCCGACCGGACCGTCGCTTCTCTTATAGATACCGAGGCGCCCGCCGGAACGCCGGCGACGCACGGGCTTACGCACGGCCGCTTATGGGGCGAACCGCGCGACCCGAGCGCCCGCCCGAACGGCCTGTTCCAACCTAAAGTGAAAAAAAACCTGTAACTTCCTTAATAATTGAGCTAGAACCAAAAATAAACACGCTATCCTATAGGAAAAAATTCGGGGATCACGATGCCGTCGTTAAAATCGTAGGTCGTCGTGCTCGTTTCCGAGAAACGGAAAAAAAAATTCTCAAAATTCGAGGAAAAAAAAAACAACCGTTCCACCGTGTAGACGACGGGGAACTGCACATGTCTTGTATAAACGAAAATATTCGTTAACGACTTCGTTTCCGAGAAACAGAAAAAAAAATTCTCAAAATTCGAGGAAAAAAAAAACAACCATTCCACCGCGTAGACAACGTACAGCTGCACAAGTTTCGTATAAACGAAAATACGCGTTGACGTGCTCGTTTTCGAGTTAATGGCGAAAAACGGCCAAAAGCGATCGGTCCGGCGGTCGACGCGCGCAACGAGTCAAAGTCCCTCCGGCTCCGAATGATCGCTCCGGCGGTAAATACCGTCGTAGGGCAAAAACTCGACACGCTATCCTGTGGGAAAAATTCAGGGATCACGATGCCGTCGTTAAAATCGTAGGTCGTCGTGCTCGTTTCCGAGAAACGGAAAAAAAAATTCTCAAAATTCGAGGAAAAAAAAAACAACCGTTCCACCGTGTAGAGGACGGGGAACTGCATATGTTTTGTATAAACGAAAATATTCGTTAACGACTTCGTTTCCGAGAAACAGAAAAAAAAATTCTCGTAATTCGAGGAAATAAAAAAACAACCATTCCACCGCGTAGACAACGTACAGCTGCACAAGTTTCGTATAAACGAAAATACGCGTTGACGTGCTCGTTTTCGAGTTAATGGCGAAAAACGGCCAAAAGCGATCGGTCCGGCGGTCGATGCGCGCAACGAGTCAAAGTCCCTCCGGCTCCCCTCAGGGGCTGTGTCCGGCAATCGTCGGCCGCAGTACGGGGCGTAGCGACCCCGAGGTACCTGAAGCTAATCACACCGTAAGCCTCCTGTTGGTCGTCACGACGATCCATTCATAATTCCTTTTTTGGTTTTGTGAATGGTACGTGACGGCAGGAGAAACGGGGGCCTTGGCTTAACCGCCTGGGCCAAGAGTATGGCGACTCTATAAAATCGCCCTCCAATCTTAAGCTATGGTGCGCGGCGATGGGATGCATGGTTGGGGGAGAAGGCCCAATCCCAAGCGACCACCTCCGGGGCACCTGCCGAACCCCCGGAGTATTAGGCTTACTCCTATGTGAGTGGCTGGACAGAGGCCATGGAAGCCTCACTTACAGGATGGCACAGGTGTTCTCGGGGCTTGGCAGCTTCGGGAGATACCTGTGCCGGATAGGGAAGGAGCCGACGGCGCGTTGCTGCCATTGTGACGCAGAGCAGGCCACGGCGAAACATACCCTCGAGGTATGCGCTGCATGGGAGGGTGAACGCCGTGTCCTGATCGGCGTCATCGGGCGGGATGTCTCGCTGCCGGGCATGGTGCGCGCCATGCTCGGCAGCGAGGAGAAGTGGACTGCGGTGGCCTCCTTCTGCGAAAACGTAATGTTGCAGAAGGAGACCGCGGGAAGGGAGCGCGAGCGTCAGCGGCGCGCTGAGGCTCGCGCTCGTTTGGTGGCGAGAGAGCGTCGCCTGGGCGTCAGGCGACGCGGGCGGCCCTCGGCGTGACGCATGACCCAGGCTGGGAGGGTCCTGATAGGAGCCCCCTTACGCCAGGCGGCGTAGGGTCGGACCGGATGGGGTGGCAGTGCCTCCTGTCCGGCTCCGGCGCACGGAGCGGCACCCTCGGTGGCCTGGTGCGGCTATGAGCTGCCGGCCTCCGAGGGTTAGAAAAGGGGTCGCGGCGGTTGCGAGTTGGGGCTCGCAGCCGCCACTAGACGCGGCCCCGGGACGGATGGCGGCAGGACGATGTGGCCTCGTCCTGCTGCTATGAGACAGGGCGAATACCGGGGGGACCGTTTGTCCCCCCGCGGGTGAGCGCAAAGCGCGGGCACGGGCAGGATACCGGAAGTATACTTCGAGCGATTCCTGGTATCCTCCCAAATCGTGCGGAAGGGTCACCGTGGGGTTTTTAGTTGGTAGGTCCCGCGCCCGGTATAATGGGCGAGGGGAATCCCACACACCCCTCCCGCCTCTCCCCAAAGAGGTGGAAGGGAGTCTTTCGAAGATTTTCCCCACGAAAAGAAAAAAAGAAAAAAAAAAAAAAAAGTCCCTGCGGCTCCGAATGATCGCTCCGGCGGTAAATACCGTCGTAGGGCAAAAACTCGACACGCTATCCTGTGGGAAAAAATTCAGGGATCACGATGCGGTCGTTAAAATCGTAGGTCGTCGTTCTCGTTTCCGAGAAACAAAAAATATTTTCAATATTTCGAGGTGAATATAAAAAAGAAAGTCTTGTTAAACAGTTAATAGTATATATAATTTCTAGAATGCATAAAAACAAGAATATGGAATTTCGCTTAGATGACTGGGGGGGCTGCGCCACCCAGACCCCCGCCCCCGCTAAACTAGCCCAAACCTAACTCTTTGTATTTAATATAATTCGATACTGTGGTTTTGTATAGATAAGTACGTTATATATTCTAATAAACATATTAAATGCACATTATATGCTAGTAGCATTTTACTTTAGAACGAGTGTCGCTAAAACCTCTTGGATGTTGCTCTGGAGGATGACCTTGATAACATACGTCAAGGTCAGGGTTAGGACTGGCTTAGGTCCAAGTCTGGGTTTGGTCCAGGTTAGGTCTGGGTTACGTCTGCTTAGGTCTGGTTAGGTCTGGGTTAGGCCTCGGTTAAGACTGGGTTAGGTCTGGGTTAGGACTGGGTTAGGACTGGGTTAGGACTGGGTTAGATCTGGGTTAGGTCTGGGTTAGGTCTGGGTTGTGTCTATTTAGACGGTGACTCTATTATACTTACGCTGCACTGCACTACCACTTAACTTAATTTGAGTTGATTTGAATTTAAAATTAAATTTAAATTTAAATTCAAACTTAATTTAACTACTTAGACATTTCACACATTATCGTACATAGTCTATCCTTTTCTAGTCCCCGCTTTTTTACTATTATTATTAAACTTAACACTCACCTATTGTATTTTAATGTTAGGGTACCCGATAGTACGGCGTTTTCTTTTATTTCCTTTCATTTCCGTATTCTTACTACATCACATATTATATGTAATTATTTATATTATCTATACAATTAGAGAAGCCAGTGTATATATTATCGTATACAGTTGTACTCATTCTAGTCCATTAACTGTCTTCCAAGTGTTACACCTTTATCTAAAATTATTTTAAGTTTTATATTTCAATTTTATTTTTATTCTAGTCATCTACCTTTTATTTTCCTTTTATTTTATTCTATTTCATTTTATTGTATCATATCATTTTACATTCCCCTACGTAACTTTCTTAGTTATCTTATACTACTTTAACACGACGTGACGTCGTTACAAACTCATTTTCTATGTTTACTCATAAACATAAACATATGCATTTATCTATTTATATATAATAGTCAGATCATACACCAGCGCATACAACCTATCTTCTAGTTTCCTATATTATAGTTATCACATACTAACGCACTCCACCTTCTATCTATATTACTGTATCTCATCTAAGTTTTGACTTTACCTAATCTTACCCCGATATCCTATCCTATTCTATTCTAGACTTCACTATACTATCCTACCCTATTCTACTTTCACTCTCATTTCTATAGCAGTATTACATTTTCAATTCCTACAAAACTTCCTTTTATTTTATTTTACTACTCTATTTTACCTTATTTTATTTCACTCTATTTTTTCTACTTCTTATTCTTCTTCTTTTATCCTATCTTATGTTTTGACTGTATACGATGTCATTTTATATCTATAATTTATTATCCCATAGTATGCGACTCTCACACACCCATTTATACTACTTACTTACATTTATACCTTTCTACTACTTACTTATATTAAAAATGCTGCATATCTGGCTCCATGATTATCTAAACTTTGTTTTAGTATTATACTTTAAAAGAATACGTATTCTAGTACTACTTATCAACTCATTTTCTTCTTTACATGTATCACACGCCTTTTACCCTGATGTTATGCACACTCGACACTGCATTCTATGACATTTTCATACATTTTCATTCATTCAATTATTTAAATAAGCTCAGCAACGTACACACTAAACTTGTCTAGACTTACCAACCCTATCTAGTTTCAAGCTATGATCATATCAACTCAATACACTCTATTACATTGAGTTAAACTATTATTTATCACGTCTATTACGCTTATTAGTTTAAACTCTTGCATATCTAGTCAGCGTATACACCTCACAATAGTCTATACTATTCTAGTCTCTACTATCGCAGCTAAATTACTCCAATTAGATCCCCTCCGTTATTTATTTTATTTTATTTTATTTTATTTCATTTCTTATTTTATATTATTTTATTTTATTTTATCTTATTATACTTTTATGTCACCTTTTCTTCCTTCTTTCCCCTTTCTTTGCTTCTAATCATCTTTATTGTATTCTCACTATATTTATTTTTTGTTATACGCTATTTTAGCTTCTATTTTACGACGCTTTCACATATCTTCAGTTAGACATTCTTATTTTATCTCTACATTACGCACATACTTACATACTTTTAGAACGTGATAATACGGTGACTTTAGCCCGTATTTTGTAAATATACAAATAACTAGATATGAAATCGGCACACACATTATTACCGATAGTTTATTATAGTTTATTATAGTATAGTATAGTTTATTATGTGTGCACGATAAATTGGAGACACTGCCGGATCTAAACGGCAGTGCCTAGGAGAACAAACTCCACCCATACGCATTCCGGGGTCCTGAATTGGGACACTGGGTATGGGGTAGGAGGACTAGGGGGCCCACAGGGGCTAGCAGGGAGCATACGGAGGAGAACATTACTGCGGGTATTCTGACCACGGAATACGAGGAAACGGGGCGGAGCAAGCAGGTATACAGACACATTGTGTGTATATATTGTTGCGAGCACCCTATAGAGAGATCCATGGCTCACTGGTAGCCGCGAGTGAGACAAGCGACGGCGGGGAGGAGACGATCGAATCGATCGACCTGTCAAGAAAAGATTCGGAGAAGGAACGCGATCGTGAACTGACGTATCCGAGTGCCGAGTCTTCTTTGCTGCGATATTTATTGTTGTTTTCTGTTGATGCTTGTTTGAGTTCTGTTGTATATTAAAGTTTCGTTTATGCCAAACCGGAAACGTAATAGTGGTGTCAGAAGTGGGATGCCCGCTCGTAGTGGCATGCCCACTCGCGCATCCGCGGTCTGTGCGGAGCCTTCTCCTGGAGCGACGGGCGACGGGTCTCTGCGGGAGTTATTCACCACCCTACAACTGAGCATCGTTGGACAGATGCGGGAGCAGCGTAGGGATGACGAGGCCCGGTGTGAGGAGAAGGACGCCACGGACCGGCGGGCCTGGGCGGCCTTCGAGGGCCGTTTGTCGGACATGGAGGAGCGTATACAGGGCGTAATCGCCTCGTTACAGACCGGTCAAAGTTTGTTCGGTAGCGGCGCGGACTCGGGGTGGGGAGAATGGGCCTGTTGTAAATAGGGTTGTGAATGGGGTTGTAAATAGTGTTTTTCCCGGCGTGTGTCCCCGCAACCGTTTGTGCGGTCGCCGCTGCCCCTGTTCCGGAGTCGCGCGTCTTCAGTCTGGGATACGTTGTGAAGCCGCCGACGTTTGACGGGAAAAATTCGTGGGAGGAGTACAAGGTGCAATTTGAGACGATTGCGCGCGCGAACGGTTGGAACGATCAAAAAAAAAGGAACGGCTTTGGTCGCTGCCCTCGAAGGGTCGGCGAGGAGCGTCCTCACAACGCTCTCCGCTGCTCAATGTGGGAGTTTCGCGGAATTGGTTTCGGCGCTCGAATTCCGCTACGGGGCGAAAAATTTGTCCAACCTGAATTAAGTACTCTTCCAGGGCCGTAGGCAGCGAAGAGATGAAAGTATCTCCTCGCTAGCCACCGAGATTGAGCGATTGGCGCAGTCTGCTTTCGCTGACTGTCCGGCGGAGACTCGCGATAAGCTCGCTGCGTCTCAATTCGTAACGGCATTGTCGAGCTCGGACATGCAACGGGAACTGCGACTCGGCGGTTTCACGTCTCTTAGGGCCGCCGTGACCAGAGCTCTTGAGATCGAGGCTGTTGAGACAATGTCGCGCGGTTCCGCGGCAGAGTTGCGGGAGCGATACTCGGAAAAACGGAAGGCTAAACCTTTCAACGCTTTTGAAGGGTTTCCGGCGAAGCAGCGGAGGCTCGAGGAATCCGGGGATCGGTTGGATGACACGCTGAGGGCCCTGAAGTGCTGGCTCTGCGGCAAGACGGGCCACCTTCGCAGGGACTGCTCCAAAGCCAGGAGCAGCCAAGCAGGACCAGCTCCTGCCAGGAAGCCCTTCGGGGGAAACGGGGGAAGAGCGGCGTAAGGGGAAGACGCCGGTCTGTAAGGAGCAGTTCCCCAGTCGTCAAGAGCGTGGCGATGCAGGAGGCGGCTGGCCTGGCTGGCAGGATGTTGCTGGAAATGGGAGTCCCACGATGGTACGACAACCTCGTGGCTTTTGGTGGTGCCGCGTGAAAGGGTTGCAGGAGTACTGAAGGAGTTGCACGATGCGCCGGCAGCTGGACACTTCGGAGTGAACAAGACTTTGGCAAGAATCCGCCAACAGTTCTTCTGGCCTACATGTCGACAGGACGTTCAAGAGTGGTGCCGGCGGTGTGACACCTGTGTGGCGAAGAAGGGGCCTCGTCATAGGGGAGCAGGGAACCTGAAAGTATACAACGTGGGAGCTCCGTTCGAGAGGCTTGCCCTGGACGTTGTGGGTCCGCCCGAGGTCTCAGGCCGGAAACAGGTTTATGCTGGTCGTGGCGGACTACTTTACTCGGTGGGCGGAAGTAATCGCGATGCCAGACCAGCGAGCTGTCACAGTGGCAAGAGCTCTTTTACACAACGTGGTATGTCGCCATGGTGTGCCCTTGGAGATACATACGGACCAAGGAAGGAACTGAATCCTCCGTGTTCAAAGAACTGCTGAAGCTGTTGGGTGTCAGGAAGACGCGAACTACTCCCCTGCATCCTCAATCCGACGGTCTGGTGGAACGCTTGAACAGGACGCTACTCTAATATCTAGCGATGTTTGTTTCGGAGCACCAACGGGACTGGGATGAGTGGATTCCCATGTTCCTCCTCGCTTATAGATCGGCACGACATGAGGCTACTCAATTGACGCCAGCGATGATTTTGTATGGCCAGGAACTTCGTCTACCCCAGCAATTGTGGAGGGGGTTGCCCCAGAAGTGGAGGAAGACGCGGACGTTGAGCAAGGATACTCTGAGTGGGTCCGGGGAAAAATGAAGAGGATCCACGAATTTGTTCGACGTCGTTTGGATGTCTATAGTTCCAAGATGAAATACTGGTACGACAGTCACGTCCATGCAGTGGAGTTCCAGCCGGGGGAACAAGTGTGGTTGTTCCAACCACGGAGAGTTAAAGGGAAGTGCCCGAAGCTTCAAGCGGATTGGGAAGGGCCGTACACTGTAACGGACAGGATCAACGACGTCGTCTATAGGATTCAACGGTCACCCCGGAAGAAGTGCCGGGTGGTCCATATACGTCGCCTGGCGAAGTACGAAGGACGCTTCCAGGAGGAATGAAGAGGACAATCTCGGAAGCTCAAGACTCAAGAGGGAGGTTGACTTGAGTTAACGTTCTTGGAGTTTGTTTCAGGGAACATGAACATGAAAGATGACTGGATTTTCCCGCCCGTCTCGTCCCAGGAAGAGAACGTATCGCTGAAGAAGACGGGACCTCTCTTACAAGCAAGAAGAGCGCAAGAGAAGGGTTGGGACGAGGAGAATTTTCGGGGAAACACGTACCCACGCCTTGCCCAGGGTTTTTGGGTGGTTTTCCCTTGGGCGTGAAGGCGAATGTCGAGACGACAGTCGGAAGAGGCCATGTAGCGTACTTCCCACTGTTCCGTAGTTGGGTGCGGAATCGACCGACTGAGGTGTTGCAGCTTTCTTGACGGTCGTTTCTCGAGAGGGGGAAGCAGTGTTGCGAGCACCCTATGGAGAGATCCATGGCTCACTGGTAGCCGCGAGTGAGACAAGCGACGGCGGGGAGGAGACGATCGAATCGATCGACCTGTCAAGCAAAAAGATTCGGAGAAGGAACGCGATCGTGAACTGACGTATCCGAGTGCCGAGTCTTCTTTGCTGCGATATTTATTGTTGTTTTCTGTTGATGCTTGTTTGAGTTCTGTTGTATATTAAAGTTTCGTTTATGCCAAACCGGAAACGTAATAATATCATGTTTTGTATATCATGTTTTTCTTTGTCTCTGTTGCTGTGTAGATTCTGTGTGTAGAGTACATGTTTGTGTGTGTGTTGCTACACATTGTGATGTCAACTGACGAGGCCACTTGGCTGAACAGGGCACGTGAGCCCAAGGGGTGCTACCCCTTCAACGGCAAACCCCTATGAGGGCTAGAAGCGACAAGTACCACCAACCACGGGTAAGGGTACTAGCGACTAAGAGGGAGGGGCTGACAGGTACCCCCCCCCCGTTCAGGAGGATACTCCGGAGGGGTTACCATTGGGTGGCTCCTCCGAAGTGGAACGAGGGTGTCGCTGCCGCCGCGCAACATCGGGCGGCCACTGCCCCGGGAGCGAAGTAATGTGTCAAACAATGCCGCCCCGGGGACAGTGCGGCGGAGGGGTTTTAGTCGGTAGGAATCCGACACTACCCCGGGCCTGGCCCGGGGTGTCTTATGGAAGATTTCCCCTCCGCCTTAAAAAAAAAAAAAAAAAAAAGGTCTGGGTTGTGTCTGGGTTAGGTCTGGATTAGGTCTATCCGACTTGGCCCCCTGCCAATTCGGCTTTAGAGAGGGACGGTCCACGCTCGATGCCATCGAGTTGGTCCGTTCCCTCTCTCAGGGGGCCACCTCCCAGCGTAGGGTGGTTCTGGCGATATCTTTAGATATCGTCAATGCCTTTAACACCCTGCCCTGGGAGGTGATTATGGGGGCACTAGAGTATCATCGTGTGCCCCCATACCTGAAGAGGATAGTCGGGTCATACCTTAGCGACATGTGGATTAGTTGCACCGGCCGGGAGGGAGTAATCATGCGGAGAGGGGTCGTACGCGGTGTTCCGCAGGGGTCGGTTCTAGGACCCCTGCTATGGAACATCGGGTACGACTCGGTACTGCGGGCGCCTCTGCCCGCTGGCGTTGCGCTGGCGTGTTATGCCGATGACACGCTGGTGCTCGTCAGCGGGACAGACTGGAGAGGGACAGCCCGTGCCGCGGAGGTAGCGGTGGCTACCGTCGTCGCCGAAGTCCGCAGGCTGGGTCTAGAGGTGGCACCCCAGAAAACGGAGGTCATGTTCTTTCAAAGACGGAGGGCCCAATGATGGAGTCCGCCGCCTCTACGTGGTGGTGGTGCGGTCAATTGCCCTCTACGGGGCCCCGGTATGGGCCCCAAACTTGGATGCCAGCCGGCGCAGCATGGATATGCTGCGCCGTGTCAACCGTCGGCTGGCCATCCGGGTGATTAGAGGGTATCGCACCATCTCCCACGAGGCGGCGACTACTCTGGCGTGTCTCCCGCCCCTGGAGCTCCTAGCTTGGAAAAGCCGGCAAGTATACCGGCTCTCCAGGGAGCTCCAGGAGGCTGGGAGACCGCCCGAGGAGAGGAGGCAAGCTGTCGAGGAGACGAGGCGCCGTGCCCAACGGACCGTTGTATTTATGTGGTTCCAGCAAATGATTCGGACTGGAGCCACGCAACGGTCCGTTGGTGCAGTCCTGCCACATTGGCAAGAGTGGCAGGACAAACCGCGTAGGCTGTCCTACAGGATGACACAGGTACTCACTGGGCATGGTTTTTTTTTTTTTTTTTTTTTTTTTCGTGGGGAAAATCTTCGAAAGACTCCCTCCCACCTCTTTGGGGAGAGGCGGGAGGGGTGTGTGGTATTCCCCGCGCCCATTATAACGGGCGCGGGACCTACCCACTAAAAACCCCACGGTGACCCTTCCGCACGATTTGGGAGGATACCGGGAATCGCTCGAAGTATACTTCCGGTATCCTCCCCGTGCCCGCGCTTTGCGCCCACCCGCGGGGGGACAAAGGGTCCCCCCGGTAATCGCCCTGTCTCATAGCGGCAGGACGAGGTCACATCGTCCTGCCGCCATCCGTCCCGGGGCCCCGTCTAGTGGCGGCTGCGAGCCCCAACTCGCAACCGCCGCGACCCCTTTTCTAGCCCTCGGAGGCCGGCAGCTCATGGCCGCACCAGGCCACCGAGGGTGCCGCTCCGTGCGCCGGACCCGGACAGGAGGCACTGCCACCCCATCCGGTCCGACACTACGCCGCCTGGCGGGAGGGGGCTCCTATCAGGACCCCCCTCCCAGCCTGGGTCATGCGCCACGCCGAGGGGGCCGCCCGCGTCGCCTAACGCCCAGGCGACGCTCTCTCGCCACCAAACGAGCGCGAGCTTCAGCACGCCGCTGACGCTCGCGCTCCCTTCCCGCGGTCTCCTTCTGCAACATTACGATTTCGCAGAAGGAGGCCACGGCCCTCCACTTCTCCTCGCTGCCGAGCATGGCGCGCACCATGCCCGGCAGCGAGACATCCGCCGATGACGCCGATCAGGACACGGCGTTCACCCTCCCATGCAGCGCATACCTCGAGGGTATGTTCCGCCGTGTCCTGCTCAGCGTCACAATGGCAGCAACGCGCCGTCCGCTCCTTCCCTATCCGGCACAGGTATCTCCCGAAGCTGCCATGCCCCGAAAACACCTGTGCCATCCTGTAAGTGAGGCTTCCATGGCCTCTGTCCAGCCACTCACATAGGAGTGGCCGAACAGCCCCGACTGTCCGGTGCCCCGCGGTAGGCAGAGCCAACCGCTCTTGCCACGCGTGCACCACGGACTGCCGGGCCTGGCGCTTCAACTCGCCCCAAGCAGGTTCCTGCACACCCGGGACCGCCCCCACCCCCGCGCGACGGTCGACTCGGTGACGATACATCATCGCGTGCGACCGCGCGAGGAGATCCATGGGCGGCATCCCCGCAAGAACCGTCGCCGCCTCATGCGACACGGTCCGGTACCCGCGGACGACCCTTAGAGCCATCCGCCTCTGCACCCGACGCAGCATAGTCATGCCGCGCCGGGAGGCCGCCAGGTCGTCCGCCCAGACGGGTGCCCCGTATAGGACCACCGACTGAACCATTGCCACATAGAGGCGGCGAACTCGGCCCGCCGGGCGTCCCAGGTTGGACAGAATCCGGCCCAAAGCCCCGACCATCCTCTCCAGCCGGGGACCAGGCAGTGGAAATGCTCCTCGAAGCGCCAGTGGCTATAGAGGATCAGCCCCACAAACCACATATGGGGCGTCACCGCGCTATTAGCCACACCCCAGCGGCTCAGAGGGGGTGGCGGGTCCGGCCGCGGTGTATGGAACGCTCTCACCTCGGTCTTATGAACCGCCACCGTCATCCCCATCCCTCTGATCCGGTCGACGACGCGTTGCGCCCCCTCCACCGCGAGACGCTTGGCCCTCCCCCAGTGCGCCCCGACGGCCAGCACCAGTGTGTCATCTGCATAACACACGGCGCTGACGCCGTCGGGGAGGTCGGCCCGCAACACTGCGTCGTACGCGATGTTCCACAGGAATGGCCCGAGGAGCGACCACTGCGCAACACCGCAGTACACCTCCCTCCGCATATGCCCATCCTGGCTCGGATACTCGATCCACCTGCCGCGGAGATAATCCCCGATGACCGCCCCAAGACAAGGGGGGACCCGATGATATTCGAGCCCCCTCCTTATCTCATCAAAGGGCAGGGTGTTAAAGGCGTTGGCAATATCCAAGGATATTGCCAAAGCCACCCCTCCCCGGGAGACGGCCGACTCCGAGAGGGCCCTGACACGACCTATCGCGTCGATGGTCGATCGACCCTCCCGGAAACCGTACTGGCAGTCGGCCAGGCCGGGGCACCCCGCGCCAGGTGCTCGACGAGGCGGGCAGCAATCACTCGCTCGAAGAGCTTGCCCACCTCGTCGAGGAGACAGATGGGCCGGTATGCGGAGGGAGACTCCGCGGGCCGACCCTCCTTCCGGAGGAGGACCATCCTCGCCACCTTCCAACTGGGGGGGAATCGCGCGTCCCTCAGGCATCGGTCGAACAACCGCCTGAGGTCAACCCCAAGGACGACCTGGGTCAAGACCCAAACTCGGCCGGGCACACCATCCGGACCCGGGGCCGTGTTACGCGCCCCGAGCCGTCTGATGGCCGCGGCCAGCTCCCCCTGAGTAACCCGCAGTTCGGCCGCCCACTCCCTTGGGACTGCCGCCTCCGCCGGAGGACGTGGTCCCCTCACCCGAATTGGGAAAAGAGTACTGACCACGTCCTCCAGCAGCCGGGGGTCAAGACCCTCGGCGACGGGGGGCGCCCACGGGCGGAGCTTCTTCAGCACCACCCTGTACGGGCGCCCCCAAGGATTGTCATCGAGGGTCTGGAGGAGATCCTTCCATGCCCGGGTCTTGGCCCGCTTGATGGCGACCTGAAGGGCAACCCGCGCCATCCGGTATGCCTCATACAGGTCATCTGCCCTCGCTCGCGCCACGCCATCGTCCGGTCGTAGACGACGGCGCGCGCGGGCGTACTGGCATCGGGCGCGGACACTCGCGACCCGCAATTCCGCGATCGCGGCCGACCACCAGTACACCGCCCGGCGAGGAGAAGCTCGCCCGGCCAGGGGCATCGACGCGTCGCAAATGTTTGCGACTAGTGCCCCGAGCCGGGCAGCCTCCTCCTCCATGCTTGGCAACTCGGCCGCCACCTGCGGCCAAGTTGCAGCGAGGGCAGCTGCCATCAGGGCGTCCTTGTCCAGGCGCCGAAGCGCCCAGCGGCGCGGTGGGGTGCCATCCGGGCGGCGGTGCCGGGACGCAGCCCCGGCGGCAGAGTCCTCCATCCGGATATACCGGTGATCGGAGAGTGTCTCTGCCTCCGGGGCCACCTGCCAACCCGACACCATGCGCACGGCGTTGGGGGTCGCGAATCCAACATCCACGATAGACCCCCCATATCGCCGCACGCACGTGTGCTCCGACCCCCGGTTCAGTAACCGAAGGTCGAGCCTCGCCGCCCAGTCGCCCAGGATCCCGCCGCGAACGGTGATCCTAGGGGATCCCCAAGCCACCGACTTGGCGTTAAAGTCCCCCAGGACTAGCACCGGCCGGGCCGCGCAGCGCTGCACGCATGCCGCGACCTCGGCCAAGTACAGCTCGAACGCGGCGTGACCGCAGCGGGGCGAGATGTAGCACCCCACTACGGCGACTCCCCCCCAGTCCACGGCGACGAAACCCCGACCGCGCTCCAGAATGGAGAACGGCGGTGACCCGTCGCCACCTCCCCATACCGTCGCCACCAAACCGTCCGCGTCGCCCACCCAATGTGGGTGATCCGGCACGCGGTACCGCTCGGCGGCGACCGCCAGGCCAACCCCCCCCACCCCGAGGCCATGGGACAACAGGTCCTGTGCCGCGCCGCAGGGGGTGAGGTTGGGCTGGCGGAGGAGGCGGGGCGCCGTTATTTAACGGCCGTCCCAACCTCCTCCCGGCTGTCCGTCCCCGTGGCACCGTCCACCTGCATTGTGGACGCTGCCAGCGACCGCGGTGCCTGAACCGGGGCGGGCCCCTTCTTCTTCCCCTTCCGGGAGGGAGAGCACTTTGCTTCCCACCCTGTGATCGGCTGGCCACCCCATGTCCGCACATAGCGGGCAGTGGGGGGCCGCCGAACACTGGCTCGCGCGGTGGTCATTCGCCCCGCAGCGGTAACACTGACCGCTGCGGTCCACCGGCGAGGTGCACCACTGCCTCACGTGCCCCAGCTCGAGGCAGCGGTGACACTGGAGTGGCCGCGGCGCGAGTATCTCCACTCGCGCCGAAACCCACGCCACCAATACCCTCCCGGATTCCGCCACCTTTCGGGCGGCGGAGAGGGGACACCGGGCCCTCACCGACCCCAGGCCGGAAGGAGACCTGCGAATTTCTCCGATCCGCACATCTCCCTCGGGGCAATCACCCGCCCTCGCTAGGGCACGGGACACCTCCTGCGCGAAGACCGAGTCATCCAGCCCACATATGCGCATCTCTGTGCGCTTCGTGGGCCGGGCGACTCGGACACCCCGCTCGCCCAGCTGCTCCTGGAGCCTCTGGGCGAGTCGGTCCGCCTTCACGCCGCCCTCTGGACCAGGGATCTCCAGCAGGAGACCCCCGGTCACGGCCCTCTTCGCCCTCACGGAAGCGATGCCAAGCTCCACCAGGGATATATTATCCCTGGCGATCTGCATCGCCCCCGCGAGTGTCAGGTCGCCCCCCTGAGGAACGGTCAGCGTCACTGCTGCCGTTTTAGGGGGGCGCCCTGGTCGCACCTTCGCGGCCATTCCCTTGGCCGCGGGCGGCGAGGTAGCAGGTCGCGGCTGCGAGGTCTTCCGCGCCGCCCTCTTCGCCTTCCGCCCTACGACCTCGCTCCACGACACCCCCCCTTGGGATGGAGCCGCAGAGGACGCGCACACCGGGGCCGCGGGTACACTACCCCCCTGGGGGGCCGCGACCCGCGGCACCGGAACGGCCACGGTGGGTGGAGCCTTCCCTCCCCCCACCTTTGCCTTCCCCGCCTGAACAGACTTTGGTCGGGGAGGCACCGCCTTCTTGTTGCTGACCGCATCTCCGTGGAGGAGCTCCTCCCGGAAGGCGGCCAGCTTACTATCCATCATGTTCCCGATCCTCCTCAGAAGTTCGTCCTCTGAGGAGGATGGGGAAATCTGCACGGGCGGAGTGCGGATGGAAGGTCCCCGCAACACCGCCGCCGCACTCCGCTTTTTTTCCACGACCGTGGGTCGTGGTGGTGGAGGCGGAGGAGGAGGGAGGATAGGAGGGAGGGCTGCGCAGTTCCAGCGCGCCTCTGCCCTCATCCTCCCCCGTCGCTCCTCCTCCACCAGGAGCTGCAGCCGGGCATTTCGCCCGCTCAGCTCCTGCGTCGCTTCTCCCATATTTTGCGCAGCCTCTCGCAGGGCCTTAGCCACGCTGCTTTTCTGCCCCTTTAGAGAGCAGGCTGCCGCAACCTTCTCGACCCACCTCAGGGACGAGGAGATCCTCTCGGATATCTCCTCGGTTACCTCGTCCCTGAGACAGTTCAACATCACAACCGGGCTCATCGCCTTGCCCACTTCGTCGACGGCCTGCCCCGTCCGCTTCCTCTTGGAGCCTATGTGGCTCCTCGTGGAGGAGAAGGACGAGACTGACGCAGTCTCATCGTCCTCCTCCACCTTCCACGAAGCCAGGCCAGGCGCTGAGTGAGGCGCGAGCACCGTCACTCCAGCCCCAGCACCGTCTTCGTCCTCCCCAACCGAAACAACCCGTCCCATCCCCGTTTTAATTTGTGAATCCATATAATTCCCACGCGTAGGTCGGAAATAAAGGTCCACCTGGGCAGAGCCGCCTTACCCGGGTAAGCCTAATACTCCGGGGGTTCGGCAGGTGCCCCGGTGGTGGTCGCTTGGGATTGGGCCTTCTCCCCCAACCATGCATCCCATCGCCGCGCACCATAGCTTAAGATTGGAGGGCGATTTTATAGACTCACCATACTCTTGGCCCAGGCGGTTAAGCCAAGGCCCCCGCTTCTCCTGCCGTCACGTATCATTCACAAAACCAAAAAGGAATTGTGAATGGGTCGTCGCGACGACCAACAGGAGGCTTACGGTGTGATTAGCTTCAGGTACCTCGGGGTCGCTACGCCCCGTACTGCGGCCGACGATTGCCGGACACAGCCCCTGAGGGGCACTGGGCATGGTTGCTTTGGTGAGTACTTGTGTCGAATCGGGAAGGAGGCGACGACGGTGGAGGATCCATTGTGGAGGACCCCAGGACACGGCGCAGCACACGCTGGAAGTCTGAACAGCGTGGGCAGATGAGCGCCGTGTTCTGGAGCAGGAAGTAGGAAGAAATCTCTCGCTGGCTACCATAGTGAGAAAGATGGTGGCCAGCGAGAAAACCTGGCAAGTGGTGGCCTCCTTCTGTGAAGTTGTTATGTCACAGAAGGAGGCCGCCGACGGGAGCGCGAGCGGACCGCGCATCCCGCTCGGAGAGGGAGGGCTCGGAGAGGGGCCAGAGCGAGGCATCCTTCGCCTCCTGGCCCCCTCCTACGCCCTTGACGTCTAGTGGGCCCTCCAGAAGTGGGGCGGCCCGCCAGCACTCTCCTCCGACCACCACGTCGGTGGTCAGGAGATTGGCAGGCCGCCCCTGGGGGTTGCAGGTGCTCGGTGCAAGGGGCCCGAGCACCGAAGGCAGCCCCGGCGCTGCGGGCGTCGGGTGACCTGGCGTTCGTTTCGGAGAAATCAGGGGGGAACGACATGTCGTCCTTCCCCCCGGGATGAGCCTCGACAGGCAAGGCGCGGCGGGGGACTCTGTGATGTCTCACTAGAGTTCCCGGTCCCTCGCCAAGCGCCTGAGGATGGTCACCGTGGGGTTTTAGCCGGTAAGAGTCCGGCACTACCCGCCGGCCCGCCCATCGGGTGGGCCCGCGGGTGTCCATGAGGATTTCCCCACGTACAAAAAAAAAAAGGTCTGGGTTAGGTCTGGGTTAGGTCTGGGTTAGGTCTGGGTTAGGTCTCTCCCCCGTGGCTGCTACCTTGGCGTGGTGGGGGAGCTTGAGTGCCCTGATGATCTCTGGAGCTATGCCAGCGGGGGTCTTTGACCGCTGGCAGGTTCTACCATGCTGGACAGGTTCAGGATGAAGGGTCAGACTAAATGTAGCCAACACACGTACACACACATACACACTCACGCGCGCGCGTACATAGATCAGAATTCAGAGCTGTGCGCATGTAACACTAGCACTATATCTTACCCACACACGCGCTCGTACAACACATACAGCAAGAGACTTACTTGTACAGATACACACACGTACACATGCTCCACTGGGTGCGGCCGACCCAGTTGGTTATGGTGGCCATATAAAATAATCATGGACAAGGACGAACGAAGAGAATATGTTACCGGACCAGGAGTATTCGGAGCCCCAGGTCCCGGCTCGAGTGTTGGCGTGCGGACAGGCCACACCGGGTCGTCATCCTATGACTGTTCAGCGCACCGGGTGGAACCCGGGCCAGGGCGTGGAGTGCAGCAACTGGGCGACACAATGATGGAAGGGAACGACCGGCTACTAAATACGGCAATGAAAAAGGACAAGGACAAGGAAAAGGGTGCGGGATGGGCTGGATCGCGGGACAGCCTTGCGGATGTGTTTGTTACGCCGCAAAGCAGGGTCCTTAATAAGGAGGGAACTATTGACCCCTTTGTGGCTCGAAGTAGGGTTACCAGATCACCGGTATGGGCAGGAGATGACACTGGCCACATAACTCAGACCCCCAGGAATCATGGGGTAGCCAGGGGGCTTGAATACGAGACGGAGTCGGAACACGAAACGGACATAGACGAGGAGAGCCTGGACAGCGCCGTAATCAAGAAAACGATGGCCAATGTATACATAGGATTAAAGAGGGTAGGCAGATACATAACGGAGACAAAGCATATAAGGCCGGACATTAAGACAACGATTGTGGATGTGTATAATGAATTTCAGGCGCTTAAGAAATACGTAAAGGAAAACAAGAACAGGGAAGACAGGACACACAAGGAACTGGCAAGAATGGGAGAGGAAATAGAAAGGATGCGGAGAAGAGAGAGCGACAGGGAAAAGCAAAGAGAAGAAATTAGGGCTAGGGAGAGGGATAGAGTTAAGGAACTTGAAATAGTGAAGGAAAGGGAAAAGGAGATTCGAGCGGAAATGGAGAAAATGAGATCAAGAGAGAAAGATAGGGACAAGGAGATATCTGACTTAAGGGGTATTGTAAACAGGTATAAGGCTAGGAGCGGAGGGGAGGCCAGCACCCCCTGCTCCGTGGCCAAGAGAAAAAACCGGTCCCCTCTAGCTGACACCGAGGTGTTGGTAAGTGACAGGAGGGTTAGAAGAAGAGGAACGGAGTATGATGATAGGGGGGAAAGAGAGAGGACGATTAGGGAAAGGGACAAGGAGGATCTGAGGGTACAGAACAAAGAACACAAAGACGTGGAAAATAAAGACAGGGAAGTAGGGTACAACGACCAGGTGGAAGGAACGTGGACGACGGTCACCAAGGGAAGAAGAACAAGGACAAACACGGAGGAGAGGTCACGACAGCCAGAAAGTAATAGGGCAGAGGATAGGGATAGAAGGAAAATCAGCGAAGTTATAGGCGACAAGGTAGGAGCAAGGAAAAGAGAGGAGACCTTGAGGATCCCTGGACCAAGGACAGAAGCCATCTGCGTAACCGCTGGCCAAAAAAGTTATGCAGATGTCTTCAAGGATATTGCGATGAAGGCCAAATCGTGCCTCCAGGACCTGAAACTGGTGAGGAAATCCCGTAAAGGGGAACTCATCGTGGAGTTCACCAAAACCGGGTGCGCAGCTAGGAGTAAGGAATTAATACTTAGCCAGCTGGGAGATAATTATAAAGTGAGGGCTATGGTGCCTAGCGTAGAGGTTGAGGTCAGGGATTTAGACCCCATCTGCGAGGCCCAGGAGGTCACGGAGGGTTTCTGTTCCTCCTATGGGATCGAAGACCAAAGTGGGATTAGATTAAAGGCCCTAAGGCATACTTACCTAGGCACCCAACTGGCGGTGTTCGAAGTGCCGGCAGCGTTAGCGCCCCAAATTGAGAAGACCCGTAAGGCCAAAATAGGATACACCATAGTAAGGGTTAGCTTAGTCCCCAAGAGTTTAAGATGTTTTAGATGCCACTCCCTGGGACATATAAGTACTGCATGTATGAAAATAGGAGGGCCTAGGTGTAGGAAATGTGGAGAGGAGGACCACGAAATGAGAGACTGTAACAAGGAACCCGAATGTGTCTTATGTAAGGAGAAAGGGGTGCCGATGGAGAGTAGACGACATGTAGCAGGGGCAGTTAGATGCCCCCAATTTAGGGACGCCCTGAGGAGGAACAGGACCATAGTTGGTGGATAAAATTATCACCATCCATGCGTATTTTACAAATCAACTTGAACCATTGCAGGATGTCCCAAGATCTGTTGATTCGTACTGCTGAGGAACTACGAGTCGACGTAGTAGCTATTTCTGAACCGTATGTGGCTAGGCCAGGTTGGATAACTGACTCTACGGGAAGGGCCGCTATCTGGGTAACGCGTTTTAATAACAAAAGGCATAAACAGGACCGTATTGATAGAGGCGACGGATTTGTAGCCATAGAAATTGAAAATGAAACCATAGTGAGCTGCTACTATACGCCCCGGCACAGCAACGATGATTTTGAGGAAGCCATCTCGGAACTTGAAGTAGCTCGCCGCACCTGGAAAAAGAGAATAAAAATGGTGGGAGATTTTAACGCGAAATCCCCGGCGTGGGGCTCAAGCACTACAGATCAAAAAGGAACGACGTTACTGGAGGCAATTACTAGGATGGGAATGGTAGCAGTAGAAAGTAGCGGCTCCCACACATTCGAAAAAGGAAATAGGACCTCTAAGATAGATTTTCTGGCGTGCGACGGAGTTTCTATGGGACTACTAACACAAAGCGAAATATTGCAAAAATTCACTGCGTCGGATCATCTATATTTGTTGCACTTATTTGCAGATCATGGAACGGCGCGAACTACGGATGCTGGTGGATGGAAGACGGCAACCTTGGACGTTGACAAACTGTTGGAAATACTTGACACAGAGACCTTGGGCATCGATATAAGACAACCTCTTGACTCCACCGACGTGGAAAAGGTCTTGGATGCGCTTGACGCTTCATGTGCCGGCAGCATGGAGCCCAGAAGAGCAGCTCGCTGTTACAGAGAATCTAAAATATGGTGGACAACGGAAATTGCGGACATGAGGGCAAGTACCAACGCCAGCCGCCGACGATATCAAAGGGCTGCTAAAAGGGGTCACCCTGATACCCCCCAGCTGGCAATGGCATACAAGAGCTATAAGAAAGCACTAAATAAAGAGATTGTTAAGAGTAAAATCAGAGCGTGGCGTGACCTTTGTGGAGCTGTTGAGAGCGATGTATGGGGGAGGCCCTACAAGGCGGTGATGAGCATGGTCAAGTGTAGAAAGCCCCCCCCCCCAGAGCTCACGAAGGAAAAAATGGAAAGTGTCCTTGATGAACTGTTCCCTGGTGGAACCTGTAACAGAAAAAGAAATTTGAGTATAATTGATACAACGGAGACGGTTACCGAACTAGCCACAAGTGGAGAGATTAGGGAAGTGGCGAAAAGCATCAAATTTAGAAAGGCACCAGGCTGCGAATCGATACCGGGTATCGTTGTTAAGATAACCGTAGAACACAGGATAGAATTAATTACGAGCGTAATCAACGGGTGCTTGGAACAGGGGACGGTGCCACACCGCTGGAAAAGGCAGCGGCTGGTTCTTATATGTAAGGACGGCAGGGACCCCTCCCTGGCATCAGCATATAGGCCTCTCTGCCTGATTAGCCATTGGGCCAAGGTCTTAGAAAGCGTTCTGAAATTACGTATACTTACGGCCTTAGGACCTTCGGGGCTTTCGCCACGGCAGTTCGGCTTCCGCAAAGGCAGCAGTCATCACTATCCAAGCGCTACAAGAGGTTAAAAAAGCGGCCGATGAGGCCAAGGTTAAAGGGAAATTTTGCGTACTTACCACGTTCGATGTTAAAAACGCTTTCAACACGGTACCCTTTGATCTAATTATTACGGAAATGGTCAGGAAAAATTTTCCTCCATACCTGACCAAAATCATAAGTGATTACCTCATAAACAGGACAATTCACTACAAATTCGACGGTTCGTGGCTCTCAAGAAACATGAGTATGGGTGTACCGCAAGGATCCATCATAGGCCCCATACTCTGGAACATCGCCTATGACGGGGTTTTGAGGGTGGAGCTCCCCAGAGGATGCATAAGTTATGGATACGCAGACGACCTGGCTCTGGTGGCGACGCACAACGACGAGGAGACTCTGAAACAAAGAATGGACATTAGCATTAAAAATATAGATAATGGTTCCGACGGAGTGGCCCTAAAATGGCACCTGAAAAAACTGAAATTATGTTACTAAATAGGAAAAGACTTAAATACGAATTTACTATTAGTGTACAACAACAAATGATCCGTGCTGGGGGTGAGATTAAATACCTTTGATTAAGATACGATAAGAGTCATATTTTTTAAAAACATATCGAGTCTGTCACTAATAAAAGCATTAAGATTATGGCGGCCCTGGCTCGAATTATGCCCAATGTAGGGGGGCCGGGGCACAAAACTAGTTTGCTGCTCTATCATACACTCGAGTCGGTAATAATGTTCGCCTCGCCAATTTGGGAGCAGGCGGCACATGTCGAGGCAAATGCGAAGAAAATACGGAGGGCCCAGTGTACAGGTCTGATGAGGGTTGTTAAGGCGTACCGTACGGTCCCAAGGGACGTACTCCCGGTAAATGCTGGGGTGGTACCCATTATTTTAAAAATTAAAGAAAGAGCTAAACTATTAGAAGCGGAAAATGAGGTTAAGGAACTGCTGGGGGAAGAACATCCAGAGTATAAGGCAACACTCGCCGCGGAAAAAAAGCGAGTGAAGGAAGAAACCACCCTCGCATGGCAGACGGACTGGGATCGAGAATCAACGCAAAGATTCACTTATCGATGGATCCCAAACATTGTGATTTGGAATCAAAGGCCATACGGGCATGTCAACTACTATTTGACGCAAGCACTGACCGGACACGGTTCTTTCGCTGTGTATAAAAAAAGGATAGGGAAGACACAAAACGACTTATGCTGGTATGACTGCAGGGAACAAGATACGGCGGATCACACACTTACAAAATGCCTGAAATGGAATGTTAAGCGTGAGAATTTATGTAATTTTCTGCAAATAGAGGGAGAGCTCAGTATAGAGAGACTAGGGCAGGAAATGGTTAAGAGTGACGAGAAATGGAACGCCATTAACACATACGTCATGGAGATCCTAAAACACAAAAAGTGAATTAGAAAAGAAATGGATATTGTACAAAGACGAGGTCGGAGGAGAGGGCGGGCCTGACATCAGCTCGCATTCGACAGGATGCGTTTTGCGATACGCACCTATTTACCTAATTACCTATTTTGTTTTAATTATTTATGTATTTATCTAGTCATTGACTTTTGTTTTATTTTATATCACTTATTTATCTAGTCATTGACTTTTGTTTTATCTTATACTTTTGTATTTTACTTATTTACTGTCTTTCATTTTATTCATATACTGTTTACATGCTACCTTTTACTAACTCACCGTTTTTACTTTTTTACTTTTACTTCTTTATTTTTTCTTACTTATGACTTTTACACCGTTTTAACTGGCAGTTTACTCTATATACTTGCTTTAGTTTATGGTATACTACTTTTTTATAATTTATAACTATTTTTTATTTCGCACTGTTACATTACGCATACTTATCTTGGGTTGACAGACATATATATACATAGTTACATACTTTGAATTTAGCATATAACTAGAAATCTATTGCACGGAATGTATACACCCGCGGCACTCCGCCTACATGGTTAAACCTACTACCGCTTTTTTGTTACTTTCTATTTACATATTTATTATTTGTTAATTTTTGAGTACCGCTACTTTTCTTTTTGTGCGTATGTATTACGATGCGTTTAAAGGACACACGGGGGCATAGTCCCGACCTTTAGATCACCCACCCTCGGGCTTCTCCCGACGGTGGGCAATTTGTGAGCCCATTTGCCACCAGGACTCCTCTGGTGGCCTCCGCGGGGCGAAGTAATGCGGAAAGCAGTCCCCCCCCGCGGTGTGGGGGACAGTGGAGGGTTAAAAAAAAAAAAAAAAAAAAAAAGGTCTGGGTTAGGTCTGGGTTAGGTCTGGGAGACGCGTTCGTGTATCCCCCCGAGCCACAGCCGGGCCACCAGTTTTGGTGGTCCGACGACCTGGGGGTCTCCGAAGAGGAGCTGGCCAGGGCCGTCCGGAGAATGGCTGCCAAGAAACCGGCGCCAGGACCGGACGGCATACCTGCCAAGGCCTGGGCTATAGCGGTGGGCGTCCTGGGTGCCGGCCTGGTGCGCGTCTTTGACGCTTGCCTGCGGACCGGACAGTTCCCCCCCGTATGGAAGGAGGCGAGGTTGGTCCTCCTCCACAAACCAGGGAAGCCCGCGGACTCTCCATCCGCGTTCCGACCCATATGTCTTTTGGACGAGGCTGGAAAGCTCCTTGAGCGCATCATAGTGGCGCGTCTCGAGGAGCACCTGTCCCGCGTAGGCCCCGATCTGGCCGACCGACAGTTCGGCTTCCGCCGGGGCCGCTCCACGGTCGACGCCATATCGACCGTGCGGACCCAGGCGGAATCGGTAATCTCCCGGGGGGGCGTGGCGTTGGCTGTCTCGTTGGACATTGCCAACGCCTTTAATACGGTCGCCTGGGGGGCGATAGGCCGGGCACTCCAGTATCATCGGGTGCCCGCCTATCTATGCCGACTGATCGGGGACTACCTGCGGGATAGGATAGTCCAATACCCGGGTCTGAACGGGATGGAGCAGAGAGCGGTGCACCGCGGCGTTCCACAGGGGTCGGTCCTCGGGCCGCTCCTGTGGAACTTGGCGTACGACGCGGTGCTGCGGGCTGACCTCCCCGTCGGCGTGTCGTTGGTTTGCTATGCCGACGACACCCTTGTGATATCCGGCGGGGATACGTGGAGGGGGGCCGTGGCCCTCGCGGAGGATGGGACGGCACGAGTCGTCGCTGAAGTAGAGCGCCTGGGGTTACGCGTGGCACCCCAAAAGACCGAGGCCATCTGGCTGTGTACCGTCAGTGGTCGAGGGGTGCCGCGCCAGGCGTCTCTACAGGTGGGCGGAGCCCAAGTTGTGGTGGGGCGACGGATGAAGTATCTGGGCCTCACCCTGGACAGCTACTGGCGTTTCGGGCATCATTTGGAAGGGTTGGGCCCCCGTATTGAGAGGGCAGCGGCCGCGTTAGGCCGCATAATGCCTAATATGGGGGGGGGGCCCAACATGGCGGCACGGCGGCTGTATTTGGGAGTCGTCCGGTCCATGGCGCTTTATGGCGCGCCAATATGGGCTGGCGGCTGGATGGCGAATCGGCGGGGCACATTCGTGCTCCGCCGGTTGCAGAGGTTGGTCGCCATCAGGGTCGTGCGAGGACACCGCACGATCTCCTACACAGCCGCCACCTTGCTGGCGGGTTCCGCGCCGTTTCACCTCCTGGCGAAAATGGACGCAGAGGTGTATCAAAGCCTCTGCGTCCTTCGCCAGCGGGGCGTGGACCCGTACGTGAGGGCCCGGTTGCGGCTAGTAGCAACGGCACGAGTGGGGGCGACGTCGCCGGTGACCGCGTGGCGTCGCCGGGGGGGCAATCAGTATATTTGCCCCCCATTGCGGGAGGAGTATTACATCTCCATGCTCGGCAGCGAGACATCCCGCCCGATGACGCCGATCAGGACACGGCGTTCACCCTCCCATGCAGCGCATACCTCGAGGGTATGTTCCGCCGTGTCCTGCTCAGCGTCACAATGGCAGTAACGCGCCGTCGGCTCCTTCCCTATCCGGCACTGGTATCTCCCGAAGCTGCCATGCCCCGAGAACACCTGTGCCATCCTGTAAGTGAGTCTTCCATGGCCTCTGTCCAGCCACTCACATAGGAGTGGCCGAACAGCCCCGACTGTCCGGTGCCCCGCGGTAGGCAGAGCCAACCGCTCTTGCCACGCGTGCACCACGGACTGCCGGGCCTGGCGCTTCAACTCGCCCCAAGCAGGTTCCTGCACACCCGGGACCGCCCCACCCCCGCGCGACGGTCGACGCGGTGACGATACATCATCGCGTGCGACCGCGCGAGGAGATCCATGGGCGGCATCCCCGCAAGAGCCGTCGCCGCCTCATGTGACACGGTCCGGTACCCGCGGACGACCCTTAGAGCCATCCGCCTCTGCACCCGACGCAGCATAGTCATGCCGCGCCGGGAGGCCGCCAGGTCGTCCGCCCAGACGGGGGCCCCGTATAGGACCACCGACTGAACCATTGCCACATAGAGGCGGCGAACTCGGCCCGCCAGGCCCCCCAGGTTGGGCAGAATCCGGCCCAAAGCCCCGACCATCCTCTCCAGCAGGGGGACCAGGCAGCGGAAATGCTCCTCGAAGCGCCAGTGGCTATCGAGGATCAGCCCCAGATACCTCATCTGGGGCTTCACCTCGATATTAGCCTCACCCACGCGGATCAGAGGGGGATTGGGCCTTCTCCCCCAACCATGCATCCCATCGCCGCGCACCATAGCTTAGGATTAGAGGGCGATTTTATAGAGTCGCCATACTCGCGGCCCGGGCGGTTAAGCCAAGGCCCCCGTTCCGCCAGCCGTCACGTACCATTCACAAAACCGAAGAAAGAATTGTGAATGGGTCGTTGCGACGACCAACAGAAGTCTTACGGTGTGATAAGCATTAGGTACCTCGGGGTCGCTACGCCCCGTACTGCGGCCGACGATTGCCGGTCACAGCCCCTGAGGGAACCTAACCCAGACCTAACCCAGTCCTAACCCAGACCTAACCCAGACCTTTTTTTTTTTTTTTTTTTTTTTTTTAACGTGGGGAAATTCTCATGGACTCCACGGCCTCCTAGGGGAGAGACCGGGGTAGTGCCGGACTCTTACCGGCTAAAACCCCACGGTGACCGCCCGCGCCCTTTATCTGGGGGTAGTCACGGGAACCAGCGATACCACCGCGACTACCCCCCTTGGCGCAACTGCCTATTACAGTCCCTTCCCGGGGGAGGAGATGTAATACTCCTCCCCCAATGGGGGGCAAATATACTGATTGCCCCCCCGGCGACGCCACGCGGTCACCGGCGACGTCGCCCCCACTCGTGCCGTTGCTACTAGCCGCAACCGGGCCCTCACCCGATCGCGGCCACGGCTGCGAGGGTGGCTAGCTCTGCCGACCCCGCAAGACGGAGCCCCTGCCACGGGCCCCCGGTACCGTGATGTGCTGGGGGGGGGGGGGAATGACGAGACAAAGTCCCTCACCCCACACCGGAAAACACATCACCGCCCCCTTCACGCTCCCCCTGCCACGGGGAGCGGCGGGGGGGGGCTTAATGGCGTCGACGCCGCCTGCCCCCCACCTCCTCACGCGCCCTTTCGGCGTCCTCCTTGGCGGCCATGACCTCTTCACAAAACAAGGCCATGGCCGCCCACGCCTCCTCGCTGCCGACCATCGCACGAATGACGGCCGGCAGCGAGAGGTCCGCTCCTATCACACCAGTGAGGACACCGCGCTGCGCGGTGTCCTCCCTTCCCTCGCAATGACGGCACGCAGCCGTCGTCTCCCGCCCTATTCGATGCAGGTACTGACCGAAGCATCCGTGCCCGGTCAGCACCTGTGTCAGGCGGTAGGTGGGCGTACCCCAGCTACGGTCCACCCAGGCAGAAAACACTGGGCGGACCGCCGCGGCGACGCGATCGTCCCGCTGGTCTGGCTTGGATAACCAGACCAGCCACCGACTATACACGCGTCGCCGCGCCTGGCTTCGGGCCGTGGCGGCTTCCTCACCGTACGGGTCCACGCCCCGCTGGCGAAGGACGCAGAGGCTTTGATACACCTCTGCGTCCATTTTCGCCAGGAGGTGAAACGGCGCGGAACCCGCCAGCAAGGTGGCGGCTGTGTAGGAGATCGTGCGGTGTCCTCGCACGACCCTGATGGCGACCAACCTCTGCAACCGGCGGAGCACGAATGTGCCCCGCCGATTCGCCATCCAGCCGCCAGCCCATATTGGCGCGCCATAAAGCGCCATGGACCGGACGACTCCCAAATACAGCCGCCGTGCCGCCATGTTGGGCCCCCCCATATTAGGCATTATGCGGCCTAACGCGGCCGCTGCCCTCTCAATACGGGGGCCCAACCCTTCCAAATGATGCCCGAAACGCCAGTAGCTGTCCAGGGTGAGGCCCAGATACTTCATCCGTCGCCCCACCCCAACTTGGGCTCCGCCCACCTGTAGAGACGCCTGGCGCGGCACCCCTCGACCACTGACGGTACCCAGCCAGATGGCCTCGGTCTTCTGGGGTGCCACGCGTAACCCCAGGCGCTCTACTTCAGCGACGACTCGTGCCGTCCCATCCTCCGCGAGGGCAACGGCCCCCCTCCACGTATCCCCGCCGGATATCACAAGG
This sequence comes from Colletes collaris, assembly GCA_030068185.1. NCBI lineage: Eukaryota > Metazoa > Arthropoda > Insecta > Hymenoptera > Colletidae > Colletes > Colletes collaris. Next base: position 224,308 of record JASGYR010000022.1, on the reverse strand, counting down.
GTGTCGTCGGCATAGCAAACCAACGACACGCCGACGGGGAGGTCAGCCCGCAGCACCGCGTCGTACGCCAAGTTCCACAGGAGTGGCCCGAGGACCGACCCTGTGGAACGCCGCGGTGCACCGCTCTCTGCTCCATCCCGTTCAGACCCGGGTATTGGACTATCCTATCCCGCAGGTAGTCCCCGATCAGTCGGCATAGATAGGCGGGCACCCGATGATACTGGAGTGCCCGGCCTATCGCCCCCCAGGCGACCGTATTAAAGGCGTTGGCAATGTCCAACGAGACAGCCAACGCCACGCCCCGGGAGATTACCGATTCCGCCTGGGTCCGCACGGTCGATATGGCGTCGACCGTGGAGCGGCCCCGGCGGAAGCCGAACTGTCGGTCGGCCAGATCGGGGCCTACGCGGGACAGGTGCTCCTCGAGACGCGCCACTATGATGCGCTCAAGGAGCTTTCCAGCCTCGTCCAAAAGACATATGGGTCGGAACGCGGATGGAGAGTCCGCGGGCTTCCCTGGTTTGTGGAGGAGGACCAACCTCGCCTCCTTCCATACGGGGAACTGTCCGGTCCGCAGGCAAGCGTCAAAGACGCGCACCAGGCCGGCACCCAGGACGCCCACCGCTATAGCCCAGGCCTTGGCAGGTATGCCGTCCGGTCCTGGCGCCGGTTTCTTGGCAGCCATTCTCCGGACGGCCCTGGCCAGCTCCTCTTCGGAGACCCCAGGTCGTCGGACCACCAAAACTGGTGGCCCGGCTGTGGCTCGGGGATACACGAACGCGTCTCCCAGACCTAACCCAGACCTAACCCAGACCTTTTTTTTTTTTTTTTTTTATTTTTAACCCTCCACTGTCCCCCACACCGCAGGGCGGAACTGCTTTCCGCATTACTTCGCCCCGCGGAGGCCACCAGAGAAGTCCTGGTGGCAAATGGGCTCACAAATTGCCCACCGTCGGGAGAAGCCCGAGGGTGGGTGATCTAAAGGTCGGGACTATGCCCCCGTGTGTCCTTTAAACGCATCGTAATACATACGCACAAAAAGAAAAGTAGCGGTACTCAAAAATTAACAAATAATAAATATGTAAATAGAAAGTAACAAAAAAGCGGTAGTAGGTTTAACCATGTAGGCGGAGTGCCGCGGGTGTATACATTCCGTGCAATAGATTTCTAGTTATATGCTAAATTCAAAGTATGTAACTATGTATATATATGTCTGTCAACCCAAGATAAGTATGCGTAATGTAACAGTGCGAAATAAAGAATAGTTATAAATTATAAAAAAGTAGTATACCATAAACTAAAGCAAGTATATAGAGTAAACTGCCAGTTAAAACGGTGTAAAAGTCATAGGTAAGAAAAAATAAAGAAGTAAAAGTAAAAAAGTAAAAACGGTGAGTTAGTAAAAGGTAGCATGTAAACAGTATATGAATAAAATGAAAGACAGTAAATAAGTAAAATACAAAAGTATAAGATAAAACAAAAGTCAATGACTAGATAAATAAGTGATATAAAATAAAACAAAAGTCAATGACTAGATAAATACATAAATAATTAAAACAAAATAGGTAATTAGGTAAATAGGCGCGTATCGCAAAAAACGCATCCTGTCGAATGCGAGCTGATGTCAGGCCCGCCCTCTCCTCCGACCTCGTCTTTGTACAATATCCATTTCTTTTTCTAATTCACTTTTGTGTTTTAGGATCTCCATGACGTATGTGTTAATGGCGTTCCATTTCTCGTCACTCTTAACCATTTCCTGCCCTAGTCTCTCTATACTGAGCTCTCCCTCTATTTGCAGAAAATTACATAAATTCTCACGCTTAACATTCCATTTCAGGCATTTTGTAAGTGTGTGATCCGCCGTATCTTGTTCCCTGCAGTCATACCAGCATAAGTCGTTTTGTGTCTTCCCTATCCTTTTTTTATACACAGCGAAAGAACCGTGTCCGGTCAGTGCTTGCGTCAAATAGTAGTTGACATGCCCGTATGGCCTTTGATTCCAAATCACAATGTTTGGGATCCATAAATAAGTGAATCTTTGCGTTGATTCTCGATCCCAGTCCGTCTGCCATGCGAGGGTGGTTTCTTCCTTCACTCGCTTTTTTTCCGCGGCGAGTGTTGCCTTATACTCTGGATGTTCTTCCCCCAGCAGTTCCTTAACCTCATTTTCCGCTTCTAATAGTTTAGCTCTTTCTTTAATTTTTAAAATAATGGGTACCACCCCAGCAATTACCGGGAGTACGTCCCTTGGGACCGTACGGTACGCCTTAACAACCCTCATCAGACCTGTACACTGGGCCCTCCGTATTTTCTTCGCATTTGCCTCGACATGTGCCGCCTGCTCCCAAATTGGCGAGGCGAACATTATTACCGACTCGAGTGTATGATAGAGCAGCAAACTAGTTTTGTGCCCCGGCCCCTACATTGGGCATAATTCGAGCCAGGGCCGCCATAATCTTAATGCTTTTATTAGTGACAGACTCGATATGTTTTTAAAAAATATGACTCTTATCGTATCTTAATCAAAGGTATTTAATCTCACCCCCAGCACGGATCATTTGTTGTTGTACACTAATAGTAAATTCGTATTTAAGTCTTTTCCTATTTAGTAACATAATTTCAGTTTTTTCAGGTGCCATTTTAGGGCCACTCCGTCGGAACCATTATCTATATTTTTAATGCTAATGTCCATTCTTTGTTTCAGAGTCTCCTCGTCGTTGTGTGTCGCCACCAGAGCCAGGTCGTCTGCGTATCCATAACTTATGCATCCTCTGGGGAGCTCCACCCTCAAAACCCCGTCATAGGCGATGTTCCAGAGTATGGGGCCTATGATGGATCCTTGCGGTACACCCATACTCATGTTTCTTGAGAGCCACGAACCGTCGACTTTGTAGTGAATTGTCCTGTTTATGAGGTAATCACTTATGATTTTGGTCAGGTATGGAGGAAAATTTTTCCTGACCATTTCCGTAATAATTAGATCAAAGGGTACCGTGTTGAAAGCGTTTTTAACATCGAACGTGGTAAGTACGCAAAATTTCCCTTTAACCTTGGCCTCATCGGCCGCTTTTTAACCTCTTGTAGCGCTTGGATAGTACTGCTGCCTTTGCGGAAGCCGAACTGCCGTGGCGAAAGCCCCGAAGGTCCTAAGGCCGTAAGTATATGTAATTTCAGAACGCTTTCTAAGACCTTGGCCCAATGGCTAATCAGGCAGAGAGGCCTATATGCTGATGCCAGGGAGGGGTCCCTGCCGTCCTTACATATAAGAACCAGCCGCTGTCTTTTCCAGCGGTGTGGCACCGTCCCCTGTTCCAAGCACCCGTTGATTAAGCTCGTAATTAATTCTATCCTGTGTTCTACGGTTATCTTAACAACGATACCCGGTATCGATTCGCAGCCTGGTGCCTTTCTAAATTTGATGCTTTTCGCCACTTCCCTAATCTCTCCACTTGTGGCTAGTTCGGTAACCGTCTCCGTTGTATCAATTATACTCAAATTTCTTTTTCTGTTACAGGTTCCACCAGGGAACAGTTCATCAAGGACACTTTCCATTTTTTCCTTCGTGAGCTCTGGAGGGGGCTTTCTACACTTGACCATGCTCATCACCGCCTTGTAGGGCCTCCCCCATACATCGCTCTCAACAGCTCCACAAAGGTCACGCCACGCTCTGATTTTACTCTTAACAATCTCTTTATTTAGTGCTTTCTTATAGCTCTTGTATGCCATTGCCAGCTGGGGGGTATCAGGGTGACCCCTTTAGCAGCCCTTTGATATCGTCGGCGGCTGGCGTTGGTACTTGCCCTCATGTCCGCAATTTCCGTTGTCCACCATATTTTAGATTCTCTGTAACAGCGAGCTGCTCTTCTGGGCTCCATGCTGCCGGCACATGAAGCGTCAAGCGCATCCAAGACCTTTTTCCACGTCGGTGGAGTCAAGAGGTTGTCTTATATCGATGCCCAAGGTCTCTGTGTCAAGTATTTCCAACAGTTTGTCAACGTCCAAGGTTGCCGTCTTCCATCCACCAGCATCCGTAGTTCGCGCCGTTCCATGATCTGCAAATAAGTGCAACAAATATAGATGATCCGACGCAGTGAATTTTTGCAATATTTCGCTTTGTGTTAGTAGTCCCATAGAAACTCCGTCGCACGCCAGAAAATCTATCTTAGAGGTCCTATTTCCTTTTTCGAATGTGTGGGAGCCGCTACTTTCTACTGCTACCATTCCCATCCTAGTAATTGCCTCCAGTAACGTCGTTCCTTTTTGATCTGTAGTGCTTGAGCCCCACGCCGGGGATTTCGCGTTAAAATCTCCCACCATTTTTATTCTCTTTTTCCAGGTGCGGCGAGCTACTTCAAGTTCCGAGATGGCTTCCTCAAAATCATCGTTGCTGTGCCGGGGCGTATAGTAGCAGCTCACTATGGTTTCATTTTCAATTTCTATGGCTACAAATCCGTCGCCTCTATCAATACGGTCCTGTTTATGCCTTTTGTTATTAAAACGCGTTACCCAGATAGCGGCCCTTCCTGTAGAGTCAGTTATCCAACCTGGCCTAGCCACATACGGTTCAGAAATAGCTACTACGTCGACTCGTAGTTCCTCAGCAGTACGAATCAACAGATCTTGGGACATCCTGCAATGGTTCAAGTTGATTTGTAAAATACGCATGGATGGTGATAATTTTATCCACCAACTATGGTCCTGTTCCTCCTCAGGGCGTCCCTAAATTGGGGGCATCTAACTGCCCCTGCTACATGTCGTCTACTCTCCATCGGCACCCCTTTCTCCTTACATAAGACACATTCGGGTTCCTTGTTACAGTCTCTCATTTCGTGGTCCTCCTCTCCACATTTCCTACACCTAGGCCCTCCTATTTTCATACATGCAGTACTTATATGTAACAGGGAGTGGCATCTAAAACATCTTAAAATCTTGGGGACTAAGCTAACCCTTACTATGGTGTATCCTATTTTGGCCTTACGGGTCTTCTCAATTTTGGAAGAAGTGGAGGGCCGTGGCCTCCTTCTGCGAAATCGTAATGTTGCAGAAGGAGACCGCGGGAAGGGAGCGCGAGCGTCAGCGGCGTGCTGAAGCTCGCGCTCGTTTGGTGGCGAGAGAGCGTCGCCTGGGCGTCAGGCGACGGGCGTGGCGCATGACCCAGGCTGGGAGGGGGGTCCTGATAGGAGCCCCCTCCCGCCAGGCGGCGTAGGGTCGGACCGGATGGGGTGGCAGTGCCTCCTGTCCGGGTCCGGCGCACGGAGCGGCACCCTCGGTGGCCTGGTGCCGCCATGAGCTGCCGGCCTCCGAGGGGTAGAAAAGGGGTCGCGGCGGTTGCGAGTTGGGGCTCGCAGCCGCCACTAGACGGGGCCCCGGGACGGATGGCGGCAGGACGATGTGACCTCGTCCTGCCGCTATGAGACAGGGCGATTACCGGGGGGACCGTTAGTCCCCCCGCGGGTGGGCGCAAAGCGCGGGCACGGGGAGGATACCGGAAGTATACTTCGAGCGATTCCCGGTATCCTCCCAAATCGTGCGGAAGGGTCACCGTGGGGTTTTTAGTGGGTAGGTCCGCGCCCGTTATAATGGGCGCGGGGAATCCCACACACCCCTCCCGCCTCTCCCCAAAGAGGTGGGAGGGAGTCTTTCGAAGATTTTCCCCACGAAAGAAAAAAAAAAAAAAAAAAAAAAAAAGGCCCAAACCCGAGCGACCACCACCGGGGGCACCTGCCGAACCCCCGGAGTATAAGGCTTCCCCAGGCAAGGCGGCTCTGCCTGGGGTGACCACCCTTCCGACCACTCTCGTGGGAACAATTATGGAAGATTTATCACAAACACAAAACAACCGGACAGGAAATTTGGATAACGGACTGGCAAGCGTATCGGTAGACGGCAATGTCTTCATGGACAAAGAAATGGATGGACCACTTCTTGGTGGGGTTAAACCCACGGTCAGGAGTGTGGAGGTGGTTAATCCCCAGCTGGGGACCCACCTTGGATGTGAAGTTGACCTCCTTAGGGTCAGCCCCGTCCCCGTAGTAAGCCTGCAGCGGCTAAATGCCGCCGAGTGGCGTAGGGCTGGGAGGGACTCCCCTCCACACAAGAAACATGATGCCGAAGGCCCGCGGCCTTTGGTGGTCGACGCGGCCCTAAGTGGTGTGGTGGCAATGTCGTGCGTCGGGAAAACCGTCACCCTTCTCGACAACGACTCCCAGGACGGCAAAGAATGGGTGCCGAATCCTTGCGTCGACGATGAAACTGAGAGCTTCGAGTCTAGCGAGGAAGATATTGGGCCCGGTAAGAGGAAAAGGAGTCGCCCAGGGCCTGGAAGACCCAGGGGTATTTTCGTGGACCCAAGGAAGTTGGGTCCTGGGATGAAGAACCTACCGAAGCAGGCAGACCTCCGCAATATATCGGAGGTCATGAAGTTGGACGAGCTCCTGGGTCGGCTCAAGGAGCAGCTGGAGTCCGTCGTCAGGGTGGCAGACACCGCAAGCCACCTCAAGACGACGGACATTCGTGGGCTCCGCTTGGCTGCCCGGGTGGCAATGGTCAGCGCCGAAGAGCTTCACGGCAGAGCTGACCGCGCTGAAAATCCGAATAGGCCGGCCCGGGAGGTAATCATTCGCCAAGGCGAATGGGAGAGAAGGGCCAAGGCCCTGGAGAACAGGTTGGAGGTTGCCGACAAAACGGCCACCAGCCTGCCCGAGACCGTCAGGGCTAAGGACAGGGAGCTGGAGCACCTCAGGCGGGAAGTGGGCCGCCTGAGGTACAAGCAGGAGCAGCGGAGGCTGCTAACAGCGGGAGAGGAGGTGGCCGGCGAAACGCCGCCGGACCATGAACTGCCCTGTGCCCCACGACCGCGGCGGAAGGATCTTTTTCCGTCCACTTTCGCCGCGGGGGACTCCGGTATGGAGATCGAGACAGCGGTCCCAGGACCGTCGTCTGCAGTTCGGACCGTCCCGACAGAGGAGGAGTGCCCCGAGTCCGGAAGCCCTTTAGTGGTCATGATGACCGAAGTGGTGAATAGGGTTTCCGAGATGGCGGGGCATTTATCGGCCGTGGAAGACCGGGTCGATGCCCGGTTGGACGCAGTGTGGCGGGTTCTGTCCCGCCCGCCACTGGGGAAACGCCCGATACCCCCTCTTACTTCCGTGGGGGCGGCCCCGACTGGTACGACGAGAGGGCCAGATATGTTCAAGGGCACACCGAAGGGGGCCGCGGTGGCGAAACCCGGGGGCGCGACTGCCCCCGTGAAAGTGCCCGCGGCACCCCCGAATCCAAATCCGGGCAAGAAAGGTGCTGGCAAGGTGCAACATGGCACGCCAGCGGCTAGTTGGGCGGATGTGCTGAAAACATGCGCCCCGAAATCAAAGGTGCCAGCTACGGCTGCACCTGCACCCCCTCCACCACCCCCAAGACGGACAGCGGCAAGTCTGCTCAGCCTGCCAAGGACGCCGCGCCTAAGTCCGCCCCTGCCCCGCCAACGATGGGCAGGGCACATGGGCGGAGGTGATGAAGCGGGCGCGGAAAAAAGGGGGTGGAAGGGGAGGGGGACCTGCCGCACCCCCATCCACGGGAGTTAAATCCTCCGCGGGGAGCCGGCCAGCCGCCAGTACTGCGGCTGGCAGCAAGAAAAAGGGCGGTGCCCAGCCTACGACGGTCAAGTTACTGAGGCTGCCGAAAAGTGCAGCAGTCTCGGTGACAGCCGCGACTGGGCGGGAAGGAGATTTGGGTCCCCTCCTCAATAGGGTGATGCCCGAGATTTGCAAAGATCTCGGGATCACCGGGATGCGGCCCACAAGGGCGGTCACCGGGGCACTCCTTTTAGCGATCCCCGGTGAACAGGGGAGGGAGAAGGCGACCGCCCTGAGGGCGCGTCTTGATGGGGCCCTCCAGGTTGAGGGTGTCCGGGTGGCTTGCCCCAGAAGCAGGCCGAGTTGAGGGTGTCCGGCCTGTCGGAGGCAGCCACCCAGGGTGCGGTTAGGGAGGCCCTTGCCACCACCGGGGGGTGCGGCGCCACGGAGGTCAACGTTGGTGACCTCCGGCGGGACAGCTCGGGCATGTTCACTGCCTGGTCTCGCTGTCCCCTTCGCGCCGCAACTAAATTCGCGAAGTCCGGCCGAATAGTGGTCGGCTTCCTCGAAGCACCGGTGGTGGTGCTCCCCAGGAGGCCGCTGCAGTGCCACCGCTGCCTGGAAATAGGTCATGTTCGGCAGCGGTGCACCAGCACCGTAGATCGCAGCGGTCTCTGCTACCGCTGCGGGGAAGCCTCCCACACAGCGAGGGAGTGCACGGCCGCCCCCAAATGCCCCCTTTGTGTGGGCACCGGGCGGCCGGCGGATCACCGTATGGGTGGGGCGGTTTGTCATCCCCCAAAACGGAAAGGGAAAAAGGGGAATCGGGTGGGTGTGCCCCCATCCGCGATTCCGGCCAATAGTAGGCCGGCGCCGCAGTCCGTCGCGACTGAGGTTCAGGGGGCGGCTTGTTCCCAGCCGTCCCCAGCTGAGGTGTCGGGAGTTGTCCCAGCCCCAGCCTCTATCGCGGCGGCACAGAAGGTAGTGGGGGGCGCACCAGCAACCCAGCCGGTGGCGGAGATAATGGAGGTGGATGTGGCGCCTCACAGTCGCCCTCCACCTCCACGAAATTAGAGGGCGTGCTCTCTGGTGGGGGTTCTGCAAAGCCCCCACTATTAAAGGCAGCCCAAACACCGTGCGCGCCAGAGACCCTGATGAGGGGTGTGATGGCTTCGTACGGCGGCGAGGATCCGGGGGGCGAAACCCCCCAGAAATCAGGAAGGGGAGGCCTGGAGGAGGCTGCGGCTGAGACCAGTTAATGTCTCAACGCCTCCTCCAGGCCAATTTGAACCACTGCCGGGGGGCTCAGGATCTCATGCTCCAAACCCTCCGGCAGTGGAACATTGGACTGGCTGTGATCGCCGAGCCCTATCGGGTCCCCAAGCACCCATGCTGGGTGGGGGATGTCGGTGGGGTCTCGGCGATCACTTGGGAGTACGGGCACGGCACACGGCCGTGCTCCGTCGTCGGGAGGGGCCGCGGATTTGTGGCGGTGAAGTGGGGGGAACTGGTGGTTGCCGGGTGTTACGCGTCGCTCGCTATGGGCCTCAACGAATTTGAGGCGTACCTCGATGGGGTGGGGAGATGCATCTCCCCACACCTCGCCCGTTGGGTACTCGTCCTGGGAGATTTCAACGCCCACGCTGCAGCGTGGGGTTGCCCCAGGACGACCGTGAAGGGCAACGCGATGCTCGTATGGGCAGCGGGTCACGGCCTCGTAGTGTTGAACGAGGGGGCCGTGAGCACGTGCGTGCACGCACGGGGCAAGTCGATCGTCGACATATCGTTGGCGAGCCCCATCGTTGCGCGCCGTGTGTCCGACTGGAGGGTTGCGGAGGAGGTGGCCACGTTAAGCGACCACCTCTATATTACGTTCAGCGTATCCGCACCCTCCAGTGCAAATGGACTCCACAGCGAAGCACACCCGGCGCCACGCTGGTCCGTCAAGAGGCTGGACCCGGACGCTCTTGGGATGGCAGCCTCCGTTGTGGCGTGGCAGGAGATGCCACGCCGGACCCTCGGCAATCCTTCTGCTGGGGCGCTTTGGTTCCGGGAGACCATGACGTCGTTGTGTGACGCAGTCATGCCCCGGGCCACCGCCCCGAGCCGCCGGGGGTCTGTGTACTGGTGGTCGGGCGAGATACAGGACCTACGCACTCGGTGCGTCCTCGCCCGACGCCGTTACACCCGCGCCAGAAGACAGCGCGGTGCAACGGAGGCAGAGGTGGTGGGGTTGCGCTGGGAATTTACTCTGGCGCGCAGAACCCTCCGCCGGGCCATCGCAACCGCGAAAGCCCAGGCATGGACGGAGCTCCTCGGCTCTCTGGATGCAAATCCATGGGGGCGCCCGTATCACATGGTCGCAGGGAAGCTGCGATCATGGGCGCCCCGACTACAGAGAGCCTCGACACCCAGTTGCTCGGGGAAACGATCAGCGTCCTCTTCCCGGTCGGGGGAGAGGCGTTCGAGTATCCCCCCGAGCCACAGCCGGGCCGCCAGTTTTGGTGGTCCGACGACCTGGGGGTCTCCGAGGAGGAGCTAGCCAGGGCAGCCCGGAGAATGGCATCCAAGAAAACGGCGCCAGGACCGGACGGCATACCTGGCAAGGCCTGGGCTATTGCGCTGGCGTCCTGGGTGCGGGCCTGGTGCGTGTCTTTGACGCTTGCCTGCGGACCGGCCAGTTCCCCCCCGTATGGAAGGTGGCGAGGTTGGTCCTCCTCCACAAACCAGGGAAGCCCGCGGACTCTCCATCCGCGTTCCGACCCATATGCCTATTGGACGAGGCTGGCAAGCTCCTGGAGCGCGTCATAGCGGCGCGTCTCGAGGGGCACCTGTCCCGCGTCGGCCCCAATCTGGCCGACCGACAGTTCGGCTTCCGCCGGGGCCGCTCCACGGTCGACGCCATATCGACCGTGAGGACCCTGGCGGGATCGGTAATCTCCCGGGGGGCGTGGCGTTGGCAGTCTCGTTGGGCATTGCCAACGCCTTTAATACGGTCTCCTGGGGGGCGATAGGCCGGGCACTCCAGTATCACCGAGTGCCCGCCTATCTATGCCGACTGATCGGGGACTACCTGCGGGACAGGATAGTCCAATACCCGGGTCGGAACGGGATGGAGGAGAGAAAGGTGCACCGCGGCGTTCCACAGGGTTCGGTCCTTGGGCCGCTCCTGTGGAACATAACCTACGACGCGGTGCTGCGGGCTGATCTTCCCGCCGGCGTGTCGTTGGTATGCTATGCCGACGACACCCTCGTGATAGCCGGCGGGGATAAGTGGAGGAGGACCGTGGCCCTCGCGGAGGATGGGGCGGCACGAGTCGTCGCCATCTGGCTGTGCAACGTCAGTGGTCGCGGGGTGCCGCGCCAGGCTTCTCTACGGGTGGGCGGAGCCCAAGTCGGGGTGGGGCGTCGGATGAAGTATCTCGGCCTCACCCTGGACAGCTACTGGCGTTTCGGGCATCATTTGGAAGGGTTGGGCCCCCGTATCGAGAGGGCAGCGTCCGCGTTGGGCCGCATAATGCCTAATCTCGGGGGGGCACAACATGGCGGCACGGCGGCTGTATTTGGGAGTCGTCCGGTCCATGGCGCTTTATGGCGCGGCAATATGGGCCGGCGGCTTGATGGCGAATCGGCGGGGCACATTCGTGCTCATCCGGTTGCAGAGGTTGGTCGCCATCAGGGTCGTGCGAGGATACCGCACGATCTCCTACACAGCCGCCACCTTGTTGGCAGGTTCCGCGCCGTTTCACCTGCTGGCGAAAATGGACGCAGAGGTGTATCAAGGCCTCTGCGCCCTTCGCCAGCGGGGCGTGGACCTGTACGGCGAGGAAGCTGCCACAGCCCGAAGCCAGGCGCGGCGACGCGTCTATAGTCGATGGCTGGTCTGGTTATCCAAGCCAGACCAGCGGGTCGATCGCGTCGCTGCGGCGGTCCGCCCAGTGTTTTATGCCTGGGTGGACCGGAGCTGGGGTACGCCCACCTACCGTGTGACACAGTGTGACGTGGGGCAGCCTCTGGGATGGGATGCGGGAATGAGGTCATCAACCTATGAAGGCTGGTGTCTGCATCCTCGCATGGCATCCCGGAGGTCGGAGCGAAAGCTCCCGCGGACCAAACACCGGTATGAATGTGTTGCGCGTGTGAATGTGTGTGTGAGTGGACTGGGGCATGGGGTATTTGCCGCGGGTTAAACCTACGGCCGCAGGTTGGCCAGTTGGCTGCGGGTATGTCCTGCGGCCAACCTGGCCCGGCGGCCGGCGGCTTAGTCCCATGTCACGGGGCTGCGGGCGCTGGTGACCAGGCGCCTGTGGCTGAGTGGAAAAGCGGTGAGAGGAGTGCCTCTCACCGGGAAGGGCCTGAAAAGGCACAGCGCGGCAGGGGACTTTGTGATGTCTCACTAGAGTTCCCGGTCCCTCGCCAAGCGCCTGAGTATGGTCACCGTGGGGTTTTAGCCGGTAAGAGTCCGGCACTAACCGCCGGCCCGCCCATCGGGTGGGCCCGCGGGTGTCCATGAGGATTTCCCCACGTACAAAAAAAATAAAGGTCTGGGTTAGGTCTGGGTTAGGTCTGGGTTAGGACTGGGTTATGTCTGGGTTAGGACTGGGTTAGGTCTGGGTTAGGTCTGGGTTAGGTCTGGGTTAGGTCTGGGTTAGTTCTGGGTTAGGTCTGGGTTAGGTCTGGGTTAGGTCTGGGTTAGGTCTCCACGCACCCGTTTGGTTATCCAAGCGGCAGGGGAGGTGAACCTCTACGTGGCGCGTCCCCAGGTGGCGGATAGGGGAAGCTGCTGGGATGGGATGCTGGGGTGGGGCCGTCAACCTGAGAGGGCTGGTGGCCGCATCCTCGCATGGCATCTTGGTGGTCGGAGCGCTAGCTCCCGCGGACCAAACACGGGATGAATGGGTTGTGTGTGTGAATGGGCTGTGGTCGGTGACTCGTGGATATTCCCGTCAGACTAACCAAGGGGGGAGTAGTAGCCCCCCTCCGGGGTTGGTGGGTGATGTTAGTACCTGACCTTTACGGGAGTAATATGGGTAAACTTCGGTGATCCCGTGAAACCGCACGTTAAACGTGGAAGAACCTCTCACTCACCAGCTGACTGGAGCCTATGTCGGGGTTGAAGCGAACTCACCGGGCGCGTGTGTGGAGGATTATCCGGTCAATATTTACTCATACCCGGAGCGTCGTAGGATAAATCGGCGCACAATCTAGCCTGAGGTCTGAGTTTGGCGTCGGCTCGGATCCGGCGTCGCTCATTCGATAGGGGTGACGAAAAACCTTTAGCATCAATTATGGCGCGGGCCTATCCCGTAACATTTTTCGGTAGAGTCAATTTGGTGTCGATAGGGTTGACCACCCGACAAGCTGCTTCTCAGTTTCGGCATCCTTAAATACGATTTTCTATACCCGGGGATAGCACCCCCACTGCGGTTGGGGTCCCATGATGGGCGAACCGGAGGAAATAAACCACTTTACATATGGCATCTTTAAAATTAAAACAAATGACTGGAATGGAGGGAGACAGAGCGGGATCGCGAATCGCGGCCGCTGCTGACTCACAGGAAGAGGCGAATACGGAGAGCGTGGCGCTGAGATGCAGGACAAATCCTAAACCCGGCACCAGCTACTCCAGTTCTTCGACGGTGACAGCGTTGAGGAGGAAGAGACAGCTGGACCCGGTGGAGCCGGGAGCTGCCCCAACAGCGAATTCTGCCACATCGGAGGAGTGGCAGTGCATCACTGGACGGAAAAATAAGAAGAAGAGACAGGACGTCCTTGGAGAGGCTCTCCGTCAGGTGATAAGGGGCAAGGAGGCGGTGGCCTTGTCCGTCGAAATTTGTGACGAGACGGACAAGGTCATTGATGTCGCGGAGCGGTCCGCGAACTTGAAGGGCACGTGTGTGCGTGACCTCAAGTTCGCGGCCGAATTCATACGAGTGGCTGCCATCGAACTCAGAACTCGAGCGGCAGCCATTGCGACGCAGACGGCGAGGGAGAAGCACCTGGAGGACGAACTCGCCATAGCGCGCAAGGATCTGGAGAGGCTCATGGATAGAGGGCGAGCACCTGCTCCGGTGGTCATATCCCCCGCTCCAGAGCCTATCCCGCCCCCGAATCCAGAACTGATCCCACGCTCTACTAGAGCCAGCGAGGGAATGGGACTGGGGGAGAGGAGCATAAGGAATGTTTCATCGCCTTCTGCGGGGGAGGTGGTGGAGGCAGCAATGGAGGTGAGGTTTCGGGCAATGAGGGAGGAGTTGTTGTCATCCCTCAAGCTCCCGGCTCGCGACTCCTTGCAAGCGTGTCGACCGGCGCCTGTGCCCAGGCAGGGGCTACAACCGCGGGCGCCGGGACCGGAAGTGCGTAAGGAGGAGCGGTCTCTCCAGCCACCTGAAGGGGGGACCGCTGCAAATAGGCGGACACGGGAGAGGAAGGAGGCGTGACGGAGACAGAGGGAAAGGATATTGGCCCTCCTCGCCTCCTCCTCTTCTGAAAGAACGAAAAGTAGGCCGGAGCTGCGGCCAGCGGTGCGTTCACCAGCGGCCAAGGTGTCAGCAGTTACGTGGGCGAACGCCGTGAGGCGGGGTCGGTCGGTCCAGAAACCTGTCCAGGCCCCACCAAGTTCCGCCCAGGTCTCACCCTCAACGAAGCCGTCGAGCAGGAGCGGCCACCAACCTGTTAAGGGGGCCGCGAAGAGGACCTTGGCAATCGGCCGCCCTCCTAAAACGGCGGCCGTGTCTCTTGAGGCACTGGAAGGCTCGACTACGGTGCTTGCCGAGGCAATGTCGAGGGCGCAAGCAATTATAAAGCTCGATGACCTCGACATTTCCGAGGTGAGGACGAAGCGGGCCATTACCGGGGGTCTGTTGTTGGAGATCCCCGGGCCCGGGGCGGAGACCAAGGCGGATGCCTTGGCTGTAAAAATGAGGGAGGCGCTCGTCGACATGTCAGCGGAGGTCCGTGCGGCAATGGCGGCCAGTGGTGGGTGCCCGGAGGAGGCAGTGCAGGTGGGTGCTATACACCGCACCCCCACCACTCTGGGCACCGTCTGGGTTAGGTGCCCTACCACGGCCGCTCGCAAAATTGTGGCGGCCGGGAAGGTTAAAGTGGGATGGACCTTCGCAAAGGTGGAGGTCCTGGCGCCGCGCCCCCTACAGTGCTACCGCTGTCTGGAGACAGGACATGTCCGGCAGCGGTGCACAGCGACGGTGGATCGGAGTGGCCGCTGCTACAACTGCGTAGGGAGCCCCTGGGCCGGAGGCGTGCGGCCGATGCTGCAGCCCCCCCGCGATGGTCCCTGAAGAGGGTGGAGTGGGCGATGGCGGAGGCAGCCGCGATGGTGGCAGCCTGGTCCGAACCAGAGCATGGACCTGTCGACGACGTTGAGAGGGAGGGATATTGGTGGTGTCCTCGGACTCGAGCGAGGAGGGGAACGTCGGAGGAAGAAAGAAAGCAGGGGAGGTAACCGAGAAAGTGCCGGAAAGGGACGAGGCCTGCAAACCGCCGGAAGTAACGGCGAGACCAAAAGGAGTTTTGGACGTGGGCGAGGAAGTGTCTGTGGCAGGCGAATCGAAAACAGGGCACACTGAAATGGAAGAAAGAGGCCCTGATATAGACGAGGACAGCATCGTTAGGGAAATGCAGAGGGTGGACAGCCAGCTCGCGGACAAGATCGGCATGCTCGAGGATGAGCTACGGGGGATTGCCGATTTTATAGGGTCCGACAAGGGGGCTGGGCTCTTCGCAGCTTCCTGTAAGAATAGGATCAGGAAGTGCAAAGGGCTAATTAAGGAGATCCGGCGAAATGGCTGCGCGAGGAGAAACCTGGGGACGATGGCGGCCAGGTACATTCAGACTGGAAAGCCGGGGGGGGCAGGGTGACGTCTGGCACCGCGGAGGTCGGCACACAGTGCGGTGTAAACTCCGAGGTCAGAAATGCGGTCACACAAACTGCGGAGAGAGTTGCGACGGACGGTTTGCTCGGCACGGGACACGGCGGCTTTACAGCAGCTCAGACTGCCAAAAGAAAGGGGGCCTCCCCCCTGCCCGACACCAGAGACCCCGAAGGGGGTCGAAAGGTCAGGAGAAGGTGTGCTACAGCGGGAGAAGCCGGGGAATTGGACCCAGGAACGAAGGAGGGGCAGAAACGAGAAGGCGGAAAAGATGACGTCTTCACCGGAAGCGCCTTCCCCCCCCCCTACCCTGCGCCTCAGGAGAGATCAGGGGTACCGGGGGGGTAGCAGGCCCCGCTGAAGGTTGGGAAGTCCAGAAGAGGACGAGAAGAAAAGAAAAAAGAGGGGAAAAGGAAGACGGACGTATTCAGGAAAAGGAGACCACGGCGATTAAGGGAGCGAAGGAAGATGGAGCTCCGGGGAAGGGCGCAAAGGCCCTTAAGGGCCCGCGCAACGAGGCCATCACCGTGAAGGCGGTCGGAAAGACGTACGCTGAGGTCTTCCGATCGATCACGGGAAAGATGGCCAGTAAGCTGGGTGAGGTCCAGCGGGTTCGAAAGACCCAAACCGGGGACCTCATACTCGAGCTCAGCGGCAAGGGAAGCGCGGCCGCGACCTCCGAAGCCATCCGAGGGGAAATGGGGGAGGGCTTCACGGTAAGAGCCCTCACCCCCAAGGTGGAGATCGAGATCAGGGACCTCGACCCGATTGTGGAGGGAAAGGAGATCCTGGCGGCGCTGGCAGCACACTGTGGCGTAGAGGGCACCGACGACGCCAGGGTCAAGGTCGTAAGACAAACCTTCGGCGGAGGGAGGCTCGCGGTAGTCGAGGCCCCCCACAGGTGGACGCGGGGGGGTGCCTTCGCCAGGGGGCCGAGAGTCAGGATCGGGTTCACCGTATGTCGCCTTAGGGTAGCACCCAGGGTGCAGCGGTGTTACGGATGCCTGGATTTCGGCCACGTGAGGGCATCCTGTCCCCTGGGCAGGGGGGGCCCAATCTGTGTGACAGGTGCGGCCAGGAGGGGCACGTGGCACGTGGCTGCACTTTGCCCCCTACCTGCGTATTATGTAAACGTAGGGGGGTGGCTCCCGGAGGCCTCGGGCACCCTTCGGG
This sequence comes from Colletes collaris, assembly GCA_030068185.1. Taxonomy (NCBI): domain Eukaryota; kingdom Metazoa; phylum Arthropoda; class Insecta; order Hymenoptera; family Colletidae; genus Colletes; species Colletes collaris. Next base: position 207,675 of record JASGYR010000022.1, on the reverse strand, counting down.
GTCGGGAGTGTGCCCGGTTTTCCGGGAGTACCTGCGAGGGTGTAGGGGTGACCCTTCGCCTTCACAGTCCTGCAAGTAAACCTCAACAGGTGTAGGCTTGCACAGGACCTGCTGTCCCGGACGGCCGACGCAGTTCGGGCGGACGTTGTCTTGGTTTCGGAACCATACAGGGTCCTCCCGGGCTGGGTGGGCGACGTCTCGGGGTCCAGGACTTTCGACTACAGGGGCAAGGGTGTCGCTCTCCAGGGGATCTTTGACAGGATGGGACTAATCCCGGTCCTGACCTCTGGAGGGCACACATTCGAAAGAAACGGGCGCACGTCAAAGATTGACATCCTGGCATGCGACCCGGTGACCTTGCAGGGTGTGACGAGGAGTGAGGTACTCGACACCTACTCCGCGTCAGACCACCGGTATCTGCTGCACACCGTGGGGGGGAGGGCTCCTAACGGGGCCCCCCGCGACACCGGTGCGGCTTGGAGGGTGAACACCTTGGACGAAGACAGGCTCCTCGAGGCCTTCGACCGGTTCACGACGGGCCTCCAGGCGCACTTCTGGAACGAAGGGGAGATTGAGGCCTTCCTGGATGCCTGCGAGCGGGCATGCTCGGCTAGCATGGACCCCCGCAGGCAAACCCCTGTAGTGCGAAGAACTAAGGCATGGTGGACCCCGGAAATCGCGGAGCTGCGGAGGGAGGCCAATAAAAGGCATAGGGTCTTCCAGCGGGCCTTAAAACAAGACAGGCCATGGACCGGGGTCCTCCGTGACAACTACAGGGAGGCCAGGAAGGCCCTCAGAAGGGCTATCATATAGAGCCGGATAGCCGTCTGGAAGAGTCTGTGTGGACAGGTCGAGGGTGACGTGTGGGGGAAGCCCTACAAGGCGGTTATGAAAATCGTCAAGCCCTGGTCGGATCCGCCAGTGCTGTCGGCAGAAAAGGCCAGGGCGATGGTCGAGGCGTTGTTCCCCAGGGCCACTGGGGAACCCCCACTCCGGAGCTTCGACCCGGGGTGGGAGGCATCGTTGGGGGATTTTGAACCGGTTGAGCCCGAGGAGGTCGTAGAGGCCTGTTCGAGGCTCAAGACGGACCGCGCCCCGGGTAGGGACAACGTCCCGGGGAGGGTGGTGGCGGTCATCACCCGAAAGAGGGCCGGCAGGGTGGCGTGTCTCGTGAACAGTTGTCTGTTGAGGGGATACGTCCCCCCCAGAATGAGGGAGCAGAGGTTGGTGTTGATTAGGAAGCAGGGAAGGGACCCAGCGTCCCCCTCTGCATATCGACCCCTCTGTCTCCTGAGTGTCTGGGCGAAAACCTTCGAGTCGGTCCTCAGGGGTAGGTTGATGGTCGCCATTGGAACGGATGGGTTCTCGGACGACCAATACGGCTTCCGAAAAGGGCGAAATACGGTTCAGGCCCTCGATGTGGTGTTGGGGGCGGCCAGAGAGGCGAGGGACAAACGTAGGTTCTGCGTCCTGGTCGCCCTCGACGTTAAAAATGCCTTCAACTCGCTGAGGTGGAAGCACATCGTGGAGGCAGGAATGGCGCGTGGAATCCCGTTGTACCTCATCAGGATCTTGGTGGGGTATTTCCGGGACCGGAAGGTGTGGTACCCCACAGAGGATGGACCCAAGTACATCAGGGCCGAAATGGGGGTGCCACAGGTTTCGGTCTGGGGCCCCACCCTCTGGAACCTGGCTTACGACGGGGTTCTAAGGTGCGTGCTGGCTCCGGGATGCCGCGTAGTGGGGTACGCCGACGACATCTCCTTGGTCGCGACGGCGGGAACGGCAGGGGCACTCGAGGAGCGTGTCAACCACTCCATAAGGGTAGTTATGGAGTGGTTGACGTCACACGACCTTGAGGTGGCGCCCTCCAAGACAGAGATGTTTTCTCTAAACAAAAAACACATCGGAGATTTTAAAATCCGGGTTGCGGGGGCGGAGGTGGGACTCAGCACCCAGATAAGATACTTGGAGGTCACCTTTGATGGAAGCCACAGTTTCCGCGAACACGTGGAACGTGTGGCTTCAAGGGCGGTACGAGTTATGGCGGCTCTGACTCGTATCATGCCCAACATCGGGGGACCCGGCCAGAGTAAGAGTATGTTTTATTATCGGGTGCTGGAGTCCATCCTCCTCTACGCCTCCCCCATATGGGCGGCGACAATCGAGGTCGAGGCTAATAGGACAAAATTAAGAAGGGCTCAGAGGGTCGGGCTGTCTCGGGTGGTTAAGGCATATCGGACCGTGTCCCTGGACGCCCTAAACGTGTTGGCGGGGGTTCCACCCAGAGTGCTAACCATTAAAGAGAGGGCGGAGATGTACGCCCTGGAAAATAGAAGGGAGACCGGCGTAGACTGGGAGGCCGAAAAAGAAAGAGTACGCGAGGGCACCCTGCAGGTATGGCAAACGCACTGGGAGGAAAAGTGCAGGGAGAAAAATACGTATGGTTGGATCCCCAACATACGTGAATGGGTAGGCAGGAGGCACGGTTCCCTCACGTACCACCTCACCCAGGCGCTTACCGGTCACGGTTGTTTCAATGAGTTCAGACACCGGATCGGTAAGGCGGCCTGTGGTATGTGCTGGTACGGCTGCGGGGCGACAGACTCGGCGGAACACACTTTCTGTATTTGCAAGAAATGGGAGAGTAAAAGGAGGGAACTGGCCGTGGCACTCAGGGTGGGGAGGGTCACGGTCGGGGAGATGGGGAGGAGTATACTTGAGAGCATCGAGAAATGGGAAAAAATCCGGGTCTTTGTCGCGGAGATTCTGCAAGAGAAAGAAGAATTTGAAAGAGGGATAGACAGGGCCAGGCGAAGAGGCCTCCCTCCCCCTCCCCCACCGCTGTCGCCCCCGCAGTAGTTGTCTATCACCCGGGAGAAGATGCCTTACTGACGTTAGTGGCGTTTAAATTTTAAAGAAAGAAGTCTCAGTGCCCGAGAGACGGTGGCCTGTGTGCAACGGGGACGTATTTTACCTCACATATAATAATATCTGTTCAAACCGATGAACGGTTCTCCCGTGATAAAGTGAGAGAAGTGTCAGTGATTTGCGTTTCGCGAGAGTGTTCTCTCTCTTCCAAGTGCGTCAGAGCTGCTAGCTCTGGTGGGGAGAGAGGCGCTCGGCAACCAAGGAGGCTAGCGGCGAAATGTTCCCCCGTATGTGATCGCGCATGCGCTGTGACAGGCACCGAGCCGACCTGCGACGGGAGCGAGCGGACTGATCAGTCCTGTTCTGTGCGTTATTCCAAACGGGGCTCAAACTCAGCTACCTGTTAGCTCCTGCTGTTCTGCAGCCTTCTTTTTGGCCTAATCTGAATTTGTCTCGTGGCATTCCGAGGCCAATTCGGACGTCGCTCTTCCTTTTCCTCTCGTGAGTCCGGTGCTTCTGTGTTCCTTTTAGGGATTAGTCTCGTGGTATCCGAGGCCCCCGCTCGAAGGAACACCTAATTTCTTACCAAAGAATCCCGAGCACGTGTGTTCCGTCTCGGGATTTCTCCGCGTTTGGGAATTCTTTCCCGTTCTATCGAGGCTGCTTCCCGTCTCTTGTCGGCTCCCTGTAGCGCGGCTCTGATTTGTACGCGAAATTGATTTGTTAATTTACCATATGGCCGTTTTGAGTTTACGCTATTTTGTATTTTCACCAACTGCGAGACTGTATGTATGCCGGCGACTATACGCTTCGCAGCTGCTTTACTTTAAATAAAAGTTGTACCCCCTTGCCGGGTACTCTGTGTGTTTGTAAAACCAACAGATTTTCCCGACTTCACGACTATCCTTCCCCGGCATTCTGTGTGCCACGCCCTGCACGGCACATTTTATGGTCCTTCGAGCCGGATTTTAGTCAAATCCTAATCGGAATTACGTGAGATACACGCGTTAGTCGTATAAACGGTTATTAAACGGTCCTTTGTTCAATTTAATCGGCACTGTGTCCGGTCATTGCTGTGTACACTCGCGCTCGAGTTTACCAACATGACCTCTGTCTCTACCGTTTCGAATCCTGTTGCCGCGATGTTCGCGGAACAAACGCTCAAATTGACAATACTTTCGAATTTCGTAAGAAATGTTAAGAAGAAAGGCCAAGGGAATTTCACCACAACATTCCTTCGCGGCCGTTTAAGCATGCTGACTACGCTGTGGGAACAGGTTCAGAATTTCCACGGTTGTATCGTTTCTTCTGTTCCTTCTTCTGAGCAAATCAATTACGGTTATTTTGCAGAGGATAAAATTAGCGTCGCTTCAGAAAACTACCTTGAGGCCTTCGATTACTTGAATGATCAGCTGGCTCTTATAGCTCCCACTCCTGTATCGCCCATTGGGGGGCACAATTCTACCGCGGAACATTTGCTCCCTCAACCTGGCCCTTCGGCCACTATCAAACTTCCGAAGTTGGACTTGCCCACCTTCAATGGGGATTTTAAGAAGTGGCCCCATTTCTCTGACGCGTTCTGCGCGGCCGTCAAGAACGTACAGCACCTTTCGAAGGCGCAGAAGATGCAGTACCTTGATGCCTGTTTGAGGGGAGAACCAAAGGATCTTATCGAGCACCTCGAGATTTGCGACGCGAACTTCGATATAGCCTGGGCATCCCTAGTCTCCGAGTACGCGCATCTCCGTGTGCTGGTCTCGGTACAGTTGGACAGACTTTGTGATCTGCCGTCTGTGCATCACGATAAATTAGACTCTCTAAAAAAGGGGAAAGCGGAGGTCGTCCAATCGGTGGCCGCTCTGAAGAAACTCAAATGCCCCGTAGAGGAAGTCGACTTCCTGGCAGTTCATCTAGCCGTTAGAAGGTTTGATACCGCCACTAGGCTTGACTGGGAAAATTCGTTAGGAGATTCGCGCGTACTACCGAGACTCGAGCAGTTGACCGCCTTTTTAGACAAAAAAATCCGTGCGTTACTTATGACGCAACCCCATTCTACGGGTCCCAATGTCAGGACGCACAATTCCGTTGAAGCGAAGCCTAAACTGGTGTCTTCTTGCCCCTTCTGCAAGAACGATCATCCGCTTTATGCATGTCCGAAATTCAAGGATATCAACCCTCGAGCGCGGTATGAATTTGTCAGAGGGAAACAGGCCTGTATCAATTGCCTATCCTCTAAGCATACCTCACGTGCTTGTCCAAGCAAATTTTCATGCAAGCATTGTAGGAAGCCTCACCATTCGCTGTTACATTTCGAAAACTCAAATAACGTGACGGTTAAACCGAAACAACCAGGGGAGACCCCGAAGGACCCCCTGAATATAGACGCAACGGCGTGCCGTACTGTTTCTCTTGAACAGGAAACTAATTTAGCTAAGCATGCCCATACTTCGTGTAGGGTATCTCCGCCGACTTCGGAGTGTCCAAGGTCGGCCCCTGTCTTACTAGCTACCGCTTTGGTCCGTGTGCAAGCAGCGGACGGATCTCACGCGATCGTGCGGGCCTTGATTGACCAAGGGTCCGGAGCGACTTTTATCTCGAGCCCCTTAGCTCACGCTCTAAACCTTCCGCGCTATAAGGTCAGCACAACTGTGCAGGGGGTAGGCGGCCTCGTTTTAGGCTCGCTTAAACACGGCGTTTCTCTAACACTCTCGTCGCGAAGCGGCAAATCTGTCAAGGTTCAAACCAACGCCTACGTTATCCCCAATATTACCGCTTACACACCGCCTTCGGTGTCTCACACTTCTTTCGCGGAGTTACGCACCTATTTCTTAGCCGACCCTGAACCAGGTTCTCAGAGGAAGATCGACTTGCTAATAGGAGCGAACGTTTATGGTCAAATAATACGCTTAGGCGTCAAGCATCTCTCTGCGGCTGCTATCACAGCGCAGAAAACAGTTTTCGGATGGATCCTTTCCAGTCCAGTTCCGCCTCTCGATCATAGGACTCACACCCTTTCGGTAAACCTCTTCACTACCCTGGATTCACTTGATAGCGCCATACGCCGGTTTTGGGAAGTCGAGGAGGTCCCAAAACAAGTTATCCATACGCCGGCAGAACAAAGGTGTGAGGATTTTTTCGTTAAAACGACCAAAAGGTCTAAGGATGGTCGATTCGTTGTTAAATTACCATTCAACGTGGACCACCCTGCGACGCAGTTAGGGACTCTTTCGAGATCGCCGCGGCGTCCTTGAATCGCCTTAACAGACGCCTCATCAAAAACCCACCGTTGTTAAAACAATACACTGAATTTATCAACGATTACAAAGAACTCGGCCACATGTCCGTCTTGGACTCGGCCCCACGCGCTTTCCTATACATTCCTCATCGGGGCGTCCTACGGCCAGACAGCCTCACAACCAAAATCAGGGTGGTTTTCAATGCTTCTTCCGTGACAGCGAACGGAGTTGCTCTTAACGACCTGCTGCATGCGGGCCCTCCCTTACAACAAGATCTCAATTCCATCATCCTACGTTGGCGGTTGCATAGGCACGTCTTAGTGGCCGATGTGGAGAAGATGTTTAGGCAAATCCTTGTCGATACAAACGATCGAAAGTTTCAGTGTATCTTGTGGCGCGGAGGTCCTTCCGATCCTGTTCAAGCCTTCTCACTCAACACCGTTACATACGGGCTCACATGTGCACCCTTTTTAGCCATACGTTGCCTTCAAGAGCTGGCAAAGCTCGAAGGCGAGAAGTACCCTCGGGCGGTCCCAATTCTCTGGAGAAACACTTTCATGGACGACGTCTTCATGGGCGCGGAAGATGTGGAGTCACTCGACTCATTAAGAGCCGAAGTTTGCGGATTATTAGCGGCTGGCAAATTTTCGCTGCGCAAATGGGCCGGAAATTCCACTGAGTTACTCTCTCGCATTCCTGTGGGCGAACATTCTCACGCCATCGATCTCTCTCTGTTCTCCCAAACCGATTTGAAAGTGTTAGGGATCAAATGGACACCTCAGGACGATCACTTCTGGTTCAATTGGTCAACAGTCCGACCATCGGATACCCCATTGACCAAACGGCAATTACTCTCGCTCGTCGCCCAACTCTACGACCCTCTGGGTTGGCTCAGCCCACTGATAATACGGGCTAAGATCATGATGCAAGCTCAATGGTTAGAAAAGCGGGAATGGGACCAGGCAGTCTCTGAAAATACCATGCGAGCATGGAATTCATTCTGCCTCGACTTGCAAAAACTAAAGGAGATCAAAATCCCGCGATGGCTCCATTTTACCTCGTCGTGTATCTCGATAGAATTACACGGGTTTTGTGACGCTTCGTCATCAGCCTTTGACGCTGTGGTTTACTCCAGGGTAGTGGAGAAGGACGGTACAGTCACCGTCTCTTTATTAACGGCTAAATCGCGGGTGGCACTGCTTAAAACACTGTCTATTCCAGTGCTGGAATTATGTGGGGGGGTCCTCCTTTCGGACCTCATTGTGCATGTACGATTCTCTCTGGGCGTTTCCGTCTCCCGTACAATGTGTTGGTCCGACTCGGAGATCGTGCTCGCTTGGTTGCACAAGCCACCTTCCACTTGGAAGGTGATGGTAGCGAATAGAGTTTCGCGAATTCAAACCGCTCTACCTGAGGCCGAGTGGCGACACGTGAAGTCAGAAGACAATCCCGCAGATTCACCCTCTCGGGGAGTCGAAGTCGAGGCTATTCTCTCCAACACTCTTTGGCTGCAAGGCCCTTTGTGGCTTGCAGAATCCGAGGCCGCTTGGCCGACCAAACCATCTGATCTATCAACAACGGTGGAAGCTAAGCCTGTCAGCTTGCACACAACTGGGCGACCCAAGGACTGGGAATTTCTGTTCCGATTTTCAAGCTGGTCACGTCTGATTCGAGTGACAGCTCACTGTCTTAAATTTCTGACAATTTTGAGATCAATGAAGGAACTCTCCGCTGGTTCCGAGAAGCCACTCCCGCGTCTATTGAACGCGGATGAACTTTGGGAGGCTACCCTCCGTCTAATCACCTTTTTGCAATCCAGGCACTTTAAACTGGAATGCGATGCGATTTCCCAGGGGCGACCCATACCCAACTCGTCCAAAATCTCAGCCCTCAGTCCATTTCTGGATTCGAAGGGCATCTTACGCGTTGTGGAGGGGCGCCTCCGCAATGCCTTGTTGGCGACCGAGACCAAGTACCCAATCTTGCTGCCTTATCACTTCGTCTCTGAATTATTGGTGCGACAATGTCATCTAAACACCCTCCACGGGGGCAACCTACTAACCCTCCGAACAGTGAGACAGCGTTATTGGATTATAAATGGTCGAAGCCTGGTCCGGAAGGTCATCCGTCAGTGTGTAACCTGTGCGCGGGTTAAACCGCGCCCTCTCGCCCAATTGATGCAGGACTTGGTTGTAGAAAGATGTCGACCCAGTAGGGCATTCTCTTGCATCGGCATAGATTACGCCGGACCCTATAACGTCCGTGACTCCGCAGGAGAGGTCACAAAACGCATAAAACCTATATCTCGGTGTTCGTTTGCTTCTCCACTCGGGCTGTGCATATTGAATTGGTACACGACTATTCTACTCGCGCGTTCCTGGCTGCTCTCGATCGTTTTGTAGCTCGACGCGGGCTCCCCAACAAAATAGTTAGTGATAACGGGCGAAACTTCGTAGGGGCAGATAGGGAACTGCGGGCTAATTTCAAACGAGTTTTCTGTTCCGCCGAATTGAGGGATCGGTGTGCTCAACTAGCCATACTTTGGCATTTTAATCCCCCACTAGCACCACATTTCAGTGGCCTCCAAGAGGCGGGTGTCAAGTCTCTGAAACACCATCTACGCCGAACTTTGGGGCCATTCACACCCACGGTCGAGGAAATGTCCACCTTATTGTGTAAAATCGAGGCCATGCTGAACTCGAGGCCTCCAGCGCCCTTGAGCGAGGATATCGAATCCTTTGACGCATTGACCCCTGGGCACTTCTTGATCGGGGCCCCTTTGAATGCCCCTCCGACGCCCACTTTATCGGATGAGCCGTTAAACCGACTCTCACGATGGCAGGCCATCCAGAAATTTTCGGAACAAATGTGGAAGCGGTGGGAAAACGAATACCTCGTCCACCTACAGACGCGTTATAAGTGGCGTCAGGTGGAGGAGCCACTAGGGGAGAACGACATGGTGTTGCCAAGGTCAGGACGGCCTCATCTTCTTACCTGCGTCCTATCGCACAACTGTGTAAATTACCGGTGGCGCACCCACCCCCGCATTCTGGTCTCCCTAACTCTGTGGTGGAGCCAAAGGAGCTCGACCCTACTTCTCTACAATAAAACAAAAGTTGGGTATTAATAAATCCCGTCTTAACTCTGAGAATATCAAACTCCAGCGATAGTCATTTCCGATTATACCGAAAGGCTCTAAGCGACTTTGTCGAAGTTCGGCGCTGAAGGCCAGCTGACTTCCCTTCAACTAACACCAAAACCAGCAGCGGCCACCTAAGCTACGCTTCTCTTTATTTTCATAATTCTAGTTTAGTTTACATTTGCGCTTATGCATTTTACCTTTTCAGTTGGTTCGTTGCTTTACGGTTTCTACCTATTTTTTCTCCTATGTACATAGCCTCTTTATATTGTGAATCAAGGCGCGACGAGGATGTCGCTACAACTACGCGTCCAATGGGACTTCGAAGGGCCACCGATGCGATTGCAACTGCTGAGAAGAGTCACCAACTCAGGCTTCGATCGAAGACCCAAAAGTGCCCGCCCATCGCCTCTCTCCGCCACGGACGCTTGGGACTGCATTTAGTGATTTTGTATGCCTCCGCGCAAGGCGGGGGGTCTCCCCTCAGGGGCTGTGACCGGCAATCGTCGGTCGCAGTACGGGGCGTAGCGACCCCGAGGTACCTGAAGCTGATCACACCGTAAGCCTCCTGTTGGTCGTCACGACGACCCATTCACAATTCCTTTTTTGGTTTTGTGAATGATACGTGACGGCAGGAGAAGCGGGGGCCTTGGCTTAACCGCCTGGGCCAAGAGTATGGCGACTCTATAAAATCGCCCTCCAATCTTAAGCTATGGTGCGCGGCGATGGGATGCATGGTTGGGGAGAAGGCCCAATCCCAAGCGACCACCTCCGGGGCACCTGCCGAACCCCGGAGTATTAGGCTTACCGGGTAAGGCGGCTCTGCCCGGGTGGACCTTTATTTCCGACCTACGCGTGGGAATTATATGGATTCACAAATTAAAACGGGGATGGGACGGGTTGTTTCGGTTGGGGAGGACGAAGATGGTGCTGGGGCTGGAGTGACGGTGCTCGCGCCTCACTCACCGAATGGCCTGGCTTCGTGGAAGGTGGAGGAGGACGACGAGACTGCGTCAGTCTCGTCCTTCTCCTCCACGAGGAGCCACATAGGCTCCAAGAGGAAGCGGACGGGGCGGGCCGTCGACGAAGTGGGCAAGGCGATGAGCCCGGTTGTGATGTTGAGCTGTCTCAGGGACGAGGTAACCGAGGAGATATCCGAGAGGATCTCCTCGTCCCTGAGGCGGGTCGAGAAGGTTGCCGCAGCCTGCTCTCTAAAGGGGCAGAAGAGCAGCGTGGGTAAGGACCTGCGAGAGGCTGCGCAAAATATGGGGGAGGCGGCGCAGGAGCTGAGCGGGCGAAATGCCCGGCTACAGCTCCAGGTGGAGGAGGAGCGACGGGGGAGGATGAGGGCAGAGGCGCGCTGGAACAGCGCAGCCCTCCCACCTATCCTCCCTCCTCCTCCACCTCCACCACCACGACCCCCAGTCGGGGAACCCAAGCGGGGTGCGGCGGCGGGGGTGCGGGGACCTTCCACCCGCACTCCGCCCGCGCAGAGTTCCCCATTCTCCTCAGAGGACGAACTTCTGAGGAGGATCGGGAACATGATGGATAGTAAGCTGGCCGCCTTCCGGGAGGAGCTCCTCCACGGAGGTGCGGTCAGCAACAAGAAGGCGGTGCCTCCCCGACCAAAGTCGGTTCAGGCGGGGAAGGCAAAGGTGGGGGGGAGGGAAGGCTCCACTCACCGTGGCAGTTCCGGTGCCGCGGGTCGCGGCCCCCCAGGGGGGTAGTGTACCCGCGGCCCCGGTGCGCGCGTCCTCCGCGGCACCATCCCAAGGGGGGGTGTCGTGGAGCGAGGTCGTAGGGCGGAAGGCGAAGAGGGCGGCGCGGAAGACCTCGCAGCCGCGACCTGCTACCTCGCCGCCCGCGGCCAAGGGAAAGGCCGCGAAGGTGCGACCAGGGCGCCCCCCTAAAACGGCAGCAGTGACGCTGACCGTTCCTCAGGGGGCGACCTGACACTCGCGGGGGCGATGCAGCTCGCCAGGGATAATATATCCCTGGAGGAGCTCGGCATCGCTTCCGTGAGGGCGAAGAGGTCCTGCTGGAGATCCCTGGTCCAGAGGGCGGCGAGAAGGCGGACCGACTCGCCCAGAGGCTCCAGGAGCAGCTGGGCGAGCGGGGTGTCCGAGTCGTCCGGCCCACGAAGCGCACAGAGATGCGCATATGTGGGTTGGATGACTCGGTCACCGCGCAGGAGGTGTCCTGTGCCCTAGCGAGGGCGGGTGATTGCCCCGAGGGAGACGTGCGTGTCGGAGAAATCCGCAGGTCTCCTTCCGGCCTGGGGTCGGTGTGGGCCCGGTGTCCCCTCTCCGCCGCCCGAAAGGTGGCGGAATCCGGGAGAGTATCGGTGGGGTGGGTTTCGGCGCGAGTGGAGATACTCGCGCCGCGGCCACTCCAGTGTCACCGCTGCCTCGAGCTGGGGCACGTGAGGCAGTGAGGTGGACCGCAGCGGTCAGTGTTACCGCTGCGGGGCGAATGACCACCGCGCGAGCCAGTGCTCGGCGGCCCCCCACTGCCCGCTATGTGCGGACATGGGGAGGCCAGCCGATCACAGGGTGGGGAGCAAAAAGTGCTCTCCCCCCTCCGGAAGGGGAAGAAGGGGCCCACCCCGGGTCAAGCACCGCGGTTGCTGGCAGCGTCCACCATGGAGCTGGACGGTGCCACAGGGACGGACAGCCGGGAGGAGGCTGGGACGGCCGTTAAATAACGGCGCCCCGCCTCCTCCTCCAGGCCACTCTCAACCACTGCCGCGCGGCACAGGACATGATGTCCCAAGTCCTCGCGGAGTGGGGGGTTGGCCTGGCGGTCGCCGCCGAGCCGTACCGCGTGCCGGATCACACACATTGGGTGGGCGACGCGGACGGTTTGGTGGCGACGGTATGGGGAGGTGGCGACGGATCCCCGCCGTTCTCCATTCTGGAGCGCGGTCGGGGTTTCGTCGCCGTGGACTGGGGGGGAGTCGCCGTAGTGGGGTGCTACATCTCGCCCCGCAGCGGTCACGCCGCGTTCGAGCTGTACTTGGCCGAGGTCGCGGCATGCGTGCAGCGCTGCGCGGCCCAGCCGGTGCTGGTCCTGGGAGACTTTAACGCCAAGTCGGTGGCTTGGGGATCCCCTAGGACCACCGTTCGCGGCGGGATCCTGGGCGACTGGGCGGCGGGGCTCGACCTTCGGTTACTGAACCGGGGTCGGAGCACACGTGCGTGCGGCGATATGGGGGGTCTATCGTGGATGTTGGATTCGCGACCCCCAACGCCGTGCGCATGGTGTCGGGTTGGCAGGTGGCCACGGAGGCAGAGACACTCTCCGATCACCGGTATATCCGGATGGAGGTCTCTGCCGCCGGGGCTGCGTCCCGGCACCGCCGCCCGGATGGCACCCCACACCGCCGCTGGGCGCTTCGGCGCCTGGACAAGGACGCCCTGATGGCAGCTGCCCTCGCTGCAACTTGGCCGCAGGTGGCGGCCGAGTTGCCAAGCATGGAGGAGGAGGCTGCCCGGCTCGGGGTACTAGTCGCAACCATTTGCGACACGTCGATGCCCCGGGTCGGGCGAACTTCTCCTCGCCGGGCGGTGTACTGGTGGTCGGCCGCGATCGCGGAATTGCGGATCGCGAGTGTCCGCGCCCGACGCCAGTACGCCCGCGCGCGCCGTCGTCTACGACCGGACGATGGCATGGCGCGAGCGAGGGCAGATGACCTGTATGAGGCATACCGGATGGCGCGGGTTGCTCTGCAGGTCGCCATCAAACGGGCCAAGGCCCAGGCATGGAAGGATCTCCTCCAGACCCTCGATGACGATCCTGGGGGCGCCCGTACAGGGTGGTGCTGAAGAAGCTCCGCCCGTGGGCGCCCCCCGTCACCGAGGGTCTTGACCCGGGCTGCTGGAGGACGTGGTCAATACTCTTTTCCCAATTCGGGTGAGGGGACCACGTCCTCCGGCGGAGGCGGCAGTCCCAAGGGAGTGGGCGGCCGAACTGGGGGTCACTCAGGGGGAGCTGGCCGCGGCCATCAGACGGCTCGGGGCGCGTAACACGGCCCCGGGTCCGGATGATGTGCCCGGCCGGGTTTGGGTCTTGACCCAGGGCGTCCTTGTGGCTGACCTCAGGCGGTTGTTCGACCGATGCCTGAGGGACGGGCGATTCCCCCCCAGTTGGAAGGTGGCGAGGATGGTCCTCCTCCGGAAGGAGGGTCGGCCCGCGGGGTCTCCCTCCGCATACCGGCCCATCTGTCTCCTCGACGAGGTGGGCAAGCTCTTCGAGCGGGTGATTGCTGCCCGCCTCGTCGAGCACCTGGCGCGGGGTGCCCCGGCCTGGCCGACTGCCAGTACGGTTTCCGGGAGGGTCGATCGACCATCGACGCGATAGGTCGTGTCAGGGCCCTCTCGAGTCGGCCGTCTCCCGGGGAGGGTGGCTTTGGCAATATCGCTTGGTTATTGCCAACGCCTCTAACACCCTGCCCTGGGAGGAGATAAGGAGGGGGCTCGAATATCATCGGGTCCCCCCTTGTCTCGGGGCGGTCATCGGGGATTATCTCCGCGGCAGGTGGATCGAGTATCCGAGCCGGGATGGGCGTATGCGGAGGGAGGTGTACTGCGGTGTTCCGCAGGTTTAGGTCCTCGGGCCACTCCTGTGGAACATCGCGTACGACGCAGTGTTGCGGTCCGACATCCCCGACGGCGTCAGCGCCGTGTGTTATGCAGATGACACACTGGTGCTGGCCGTCGGGGCGCACTGGGGGAGGGCCAAGCGTCTCGCGGAGGAGGGGGCGCAACGCGTCGTCGACCGGATCAGAGGGATGGGGATGACGGTGGCGGTCCATAAGACCGAGGTGATAGCGTTCCATTCACCTCGGCAGGATCCGCCACCCCCTCTGATCCGCGTGGGTGAGGCTAATATCGAGGTGAAGCCCCAGATGAGGTATCTGGGGCTGATCCTCGATAGGCACTGGCGCTTCGAGGAGCATTTCCGCTGCCTGGTCCCCATGCTGGAGAGGATGGTCGGGGCTTTGGGCCGGATTCTGCCGAACCTGGGGGGCCCGGCGGGCCGAGTTCGCCGCCTCTATGTGGCAATGGTTCAGTCGGTGGTCTATACGGGGCCCCGTCTGGGCGGACGACCTGGCGGCCTCCCGGCGCGGCATGACTATGCTGCGTCGGGTGCAGAGGCGGATGGCTCTAAGGGTCGATCGCGGGTACCGGACCGTGTCACATGAGGCGGCGACGGTTCTTGCGGGGATGCCGCAAATGGATCTCCTCGCGCGGTCGCACGCGATGATGTATCGTCACCGCGTCGACCGTCGCGCGGGGGTGGGGGCGGTCCCGGGGGTGCAGGAACCTGCTTGGGGCGAGTTGAAGCGCCAGGCCCGGCAATCCGTGGTGCACGTGTGGCAAGAGCGGTTGGCTCTGCCTACCGCGGGGCACCGGACAGTCGGGGCTGTTCGACCACTCCTATGTGAGTGGCTGGACAGAGGCCATGGAAGCCTCACTTACAGGATGGCACAGGTGTTCTCGGGGCATGGCAGCTTCGGGAGATACCTGTGCCGGATAGGGAAGGAGCCAACGGCGCGTTGCTGCCATTGTGACGCTGAGCAGGACACGGTGGAACATACCCTCGAGGTATGCGCTGCATGGAAGGGTGAACGCCGTGTCCTGATCGGCGTCATCGGGCGGGATGTCTTGCTGCCGGGCATGGTGCGCGCCATGCTCGGCAGCGAGGAGAGGTGGAGGGCCGTGGCCTCCTGCTGCGAAATCGTAATGTTGCAGAAGGAGACCGCGGGAAGGGAGCGCGAGCGTCAGCGGCGTGCTGAAGCTCGCGCTCGTTTGGTGGCGAGAGGCGTCGGGCGACGCGGGCGGCCCCCTCGGCGTGGCGCATGACCCGGGCTGGGAGGGGGGTCCTGATAGGAGCCCCCTCCCGCCAGGCGGCGTAGGGTCGGACCGGATGGGGTGGCAGTGCCTCCTGTCCGGGTCCGGCGCACGGGGCGGCACCCTCGGTGGCCTGGTGCGGCCATGAGCTGCCGGCCTCCGAGGGGTAGAAAAGGGGTCGCGGCGGTTGCGAGTTGGGGCTCGCAGCCGCCACTAGACGCGGCCCCGGGACGGATGGCGGCAGGACGATGTGACCTCGTCCTGCCGCTATGAGACAGGGCGATTACCGGGGTGGACCGTTTGTCCTCCCGCGGGTAGGCGCAAAGCGCGGGCACGGGGAGGATACCGGAAGTATACTTCGAGCGATTAACGGTATCCTCCCAAATCGTGCGGAAGGGTCACCGTGGGGTTTTTAGTGGGTAGGTCCCGCGCCCGTTATAATGGGCGCGGGGAATCCCACACACCCCTCCCGCCTCTCCCCAAAGAGGTGGGAGGGAGTCTTCCGAAGATTTTCCCCACGGGAAAAAAAAAAAAAAAAAAAAAAAAAATGGCGGGGGGTCTGTTCAAACCGATCAACGGTTCTCCCGTGATAAAGTGAGAGAAGTGTCAGTGATTTGCGTTTCGCGAGAGTGTTCTCTCTCTTCCAAGTGCGTCAGAGCTGCCGGCTCTGGTGGGGAGAGAGGCGATCGGCAACCAAGGAGGCTAGCGGCGAAATGTTCCCCCGTATGTGATCGCGCATGCGCTGTGACAGGCACCGAGCCGACCTGCGACGGGAGCGAGCGAAATGATCAGTCCTGTTCTGTGCGTTATTCCAAACGGGGCTCAAACTCAGCTACCTGTTAGCTCCTGCTGTTCTGCAGCCTTCTTTTTGGCCTAATCCGAATTTGTCTCGTGGCATTCCGAGGCCAATTCGGACGTCGCTCTTCCTTTTCCTCTCGTGAGTCCGGTGCTTCTGTGTTCCTTTTAGGGATTAGTCACGTGGTATCCGAGGCCCCCGCTCGAAGGAACACCGAATTTCTTACCAAAGAATCCCGAGCACGTGTGTTCCGTCTCGGGATTTCTCCGCGTTTGGGAATTCTTTCCCGTTCTATCGAGGCTGCTTCCCGTCTCTTGTCGGCTCCCTGTAGCGAGGCTCTGATTTGTACGCGAAATTGATTTGTTAATTTACCATATGGCCGTTTTGAGTTTACGCTATTTTGTATTTTCACCAACTGCGAGACTGTATGTATGCCGGCGACTATACGCTTCGCAGCTGCTTTACTTTAAATAAAAGTTGTACCCCCTTGCCGGGTACTCTGTGTGTTTGTAAAACCAACAGGTCTCGCGTGATTTTCCCGACTTCACGACTATCCTTCCCCGGCATTCTGTGTGCCACGCCCTGCACGGCACAATATCTATTTATTTATTTATTTCTATTCCTATTTTATTTTAGTTTATTTTATCTTATTTTATTTTATTTATTTTATTTATTTATTTTATTTATTTATTTATTTATTTATTTATGTATATGTTGTGACCGTTCCCCCGTGTGACGGTCCGTTTCGGATCGGGGGACGCGGAGGAAGGTGGTGGCCGACTCGGTCGGCTGCCCAAGGTTCGGTGCGTTGAGTGACGGAGGCGGTTTCGGTTTTGTAGACGTTTATTCGCTATTGCTGTACAAGGCGGGCAGTGTTTGCCACAAACGGTGGACGCGGACAATGTTTAACGGCGGACGCTGGACGCAGACAGTGTTCGGACGCGGACAATGTTTAACGGCGGACGCGGACAATCTTAAAGACTAACGGGTTCTTAGTAGCTACGGTTTAGCGGTCGGTTCGCTCGGTAGTAACGGAGGGAGCGTTCGGTCGCTCGGCGGTCGTGGTGAGCGTTCGGTCGCTCGGTAGAGGGGGAGGGAGAGACAATACTCTGCCGTCGCTTACCACAAGGCGGGCGACGGTGGCAGGGCCCGGAAAGGAAGACTAGGATCGGACGCGTCGGTTACTATGGTAACCACTGACGGGCGGTGGGTCGTCGGAAACGGCTGAGGGGGTGAATCGGGTAGGAGTACAATGCCCTACTGCCGCTTACCACAAGGCGGGCGACGATGTAGGGCCCCGGTAGGAAGGTAGGAGCGGACTGTCGGTCGCGATGGCGACCATTGACGGATGGGTTAGGTCAGAGCAAAAGCCGTGGCGGGAGCGGGCTGAAGCAATACCCTACCGACGCTTACCACAAGGCGGGCGTCTTGGCAGGGCCCGGGTAGGAATACTAGGAGCGGACGGTCGGTTACTATGGTAACCACTGACGGAGGTATGGCGGTTCGGTCACGAGGGTGCCCATCGCACACTCGTGTTTCCAAAAAGTCGGACTCGCACAGATTGTAGCGCAACTGATACTGCGGCAATCAATCTCTCACCACTAAATTTGGCTTCGGCGAGCTAGGCACGAGTCCGACGTCTCCGGCCGATAGCCCGGTTCTTATAATCCGCGGATGCGGTATTCGGTTGCGCGAATTCGCGGCCGCCTAGCGGTCGCGTGACTAATTAGCGCCTCGCGAGATCGGTTGCGCGAAGGCGCGGACGCCTGGCGGCCGGGCGCGGTACTATCGGCCGCGGAGACATAGCGCGACGACGCTCGGTCAGCGCCTTGGAGGGGATATCGGCGTTACAATGTTTTCCCGTTTGTTAAAAAGTAATGAATATATACTTTTAACGTGTGAGTCCGGATAGAGGTGTGGGAGTATTATAGGGGAAGTGAATCGGACACAAATGGTTTTCCTTTCGCCGGCGTTTTAGACCGACCTTTTATTACAAAAACCAAATAAAAGAAACAAAAGAAAAACCCAACTAATAATTATAATTAAAAAGTAACGAGTCTGAACAATTATGGATTAATCTTTGGCCTCGTTTCTGGCCGTTCCGCGAGGCCAGCTCGTTCCTCTCGCCAGCTTGAGGTAGGCCAGGATTCCTAAGAACAGAAAAACACGACTATGTGTTAGACACACGTACACGTTATACGTATCTTCGTCGCGCTCGTTTGCTCGCGCTCCTTGGTTCGTAATTCGAACGTATCGGAGCGGAGAAATGTAAACTTTCGTAAATTACGAAATATAAGTGGAGTGTATTTTGGCTAGGAAAAGAATTAAACTTCTTTTCCTCGCCGATTCAGTGGTCGATTGCCCAGTGGACGGGGATGCAAGAGGAGGTTGTAAGGCTCCTAATGCACTGTTCCCGTGAGTATGCACACTGAGTCTGTGCGTCGAGTCGCACTGCAGTGCACTGCACGACCGTCAATCTGCGGCTTCTCTTAACACGTTCCAACAGATGACTTATTTGGCCGAGAGTTACACTGCGAAGCCCGACAACACGTTGTTCACTGCACGAATACACTACTCGACGTGATACGTTGCAGTATTTTGAACTACGCGGGGGCCTGACCCACGACTCCGTTACTTCTCTGCACTGGTGCTCCTCTAAACGTTACACCGGCGGGATCTGTAGAAATAAGGAGGCGAAGACCGAAAATCACACGTCCGCAATGGACGCCGACCTGACTACAGCGAGCCCACCAGGAGGTACACCACGTAGGTGCCTCCTTTTGGTGTCTCCTATGCCGAAGGGCAATCACACAGAAGTATGGACGGTACCGCCGACTTCTGTATGATTCAACGTGTATACGTTGGAATCGACCTTTAAATTCCGCACAGGAGGGGTCGAACACCCTATTGGTGTATTCTCGAGCCCTCCAAAATATGCAGTAAATTTAAACTAATTAAACTCGATCGAGATTTGCTCGAACGAGAATCAGGTGAACTTGCACGAATCGAGATGCGAATCGTGTTTTCCAAGCAAGGTGGGAATGAATTTCCGACCTTTTCGAGCAAGGCTCGCTACACCCTTTTAAACAGCAGTCTTTTCGGCTTTCTCGCAAGAGGATTTTCCCTCTTAAATCGCGATTAACTTCTGATCGAAATATGATCGGGAGCCGATGCGTCTCGGTCAGAAGTCGCCGTAAGAATGATACGGATTGACAGCCGAAGACGTCGCCGCGGTACTCTTACTGGTCGATCCGTGGCGCTGTCTGAATTTCGGCCGTCTCTCCTTGTCACATTATTGGCGCACTACTCTCTCCCGGTACTGACGTCACTAACACCGTTAGCACACTCGAATCGAAAGGTAATGAGCCGTTACCGATGCCAGAAAAACTAATAATAGACGCGTTTTTCAATCACCGTTCGCTATACAAATCCAATTAGAGATAATCTCTTGGTTATTGTACGTTAACAGGATTAACGGTAATTGCGGCCGAGGCTAATCGCTCGGCATTATGCAATCTTTAAACACCGTTATTATTATTATTTTTATTATACTGTTGCGACGGACTGAAGATGCATCGTTGCGGCAACGTGAAGACTGTTCCGCAACGATGTGAAACCTGCTCCTCCGAACGAGCGGAAGCGAGAGCCCGTTCCTTCCGGTTGCCAGAGGAACCGGCAACGATTCGAAAGATCAGAACTACGTGAGGTCTCATAGAGAGCGGACGTATTAGAATTGTGCACTGTTCGAATAAAACTTGTTCTTGTTAGTTGGTTCACGTTCTCAGTTCTACGTTAATCTGTTCCGTGTTAATATGAGTTGTGCGCGAAACACCTCGTCCCGGCGCAACAGTGGTGTCAGAAGTGGGATGGAGACTCGTTCTGCTGCCGGGGCGGAGGCTCTGTCGTCGCTGGAGTCGGTTGCAGCGGAATATCGCCACTCAGTTCCAGGAGCAACAGCGGATGTTCGTGGAGGAACGCGAGCGGGCTGAGGAGCGGCGTATGACGGAGAGGGCTGCCGTTTCGGCCAGGGATGCCGCGGTCGAGGAGAGGATTGGAGCCGTGGAGGGCCAGTATCAGGTCCTGTCCTCGAATGTCGCGCGTATTCTCGATCGGCTTTCGGGAGCTCCGGTCCGCGAAAGGCGCGCGAGCCTGTATCTTCTATCGGGCTCGCGGGCCTTTCGGTTTCGCAGCCAGCCCCTCAGAGTGTGGAGAGGGGAATCAGAGTGTTTCCGATTTGGGCTACACTCTGAAGCCCTCCATGTACGATGGGAAATCTTGTTGGGAGGAGTATAAAATTCAATTTGAAACGGTCGCTGAGGCAAATCGTTGGGATGGACCAAGGAAGGCTTTGGCCTTGGTCTCATCGTTGGATGAGCCTGCTCGAAGCATTTTAACGACTCTCCCCGTTGAGAAACGGTTTAGTTATGACGCGTTGATTTCGGCCTTGGAATTCCGTTTTGGAATGAGAAATTTGGCTAATTTAAACTAAGTCATGATTCAAAATTATAAAAAACGGAGAGGAGTCCATCTCCGACTTGGCGGCGGAAATTGAGAGGTTAGCGCAGGCCGCGTTTGGGGATTGCCCAGTCGAAGTTAGGGACAAGCTCGCGGCCTCTCAGTTCATTGCCGCGCTAGCCAATGAGGAGATGAAGCGGACGTTGCGACTCGGCGGTTTCGTCTCATTACGAGCCGCAGTTGTGAGAGCTCTTGAGATCGAAGCTGTCGAGGCGGTGTCGACGCCGTTCATTCGACCCGAACGGTATCTCAAGCCTTTTCCTTTTTCGGAGGAGTCCCGTAAAAGAAGATTCGGAGAAGGAAGACCAGTGGAGAAGGAGGGAGGTAGCAGGAGGTCTGTGGAGTGTTGGTGCTGCAAGGGAGTCAGGACATATGCAGCGAGACTGCCCCAAGAGGAGCGTGAAGAAGGGAAACCTGAAGAAGTCGGCGTAGAGGGGGAGACTCCGGCTTCGTTTTCTTTTACCCCCGTAGTGAGGAAGGCAAATTTGTCTGAAGATTCTGTTAGGAGGTGCCATTTCGTCATCGACACGGGCTCATGCGTGAACTTGATGAAGTTTCATAAGAATGACAAAACTTGCGCGGCGGGGGTACAGGAAAACGTTAACATTTGCTCGGTTTCCGGTGAGAAGTTACCAATTCTCGGAAAGCGACGTTTTCCTATATCTATTGGGAGCCTTGAAACTGAGGAGGATTTCCTTTTAATCGACATGGTTGAGGAGTGCATATTGGGAACGAACTTCCTCCGTAAACATTCCTGCCAATTGGATTTCATTTTGCAAAAACTACGGATCAGAGGACATCAAGATATGGATTTGAAGAGGAATCATCTAGAAGACCGAGTTCTGCCGCTTGCGGAAGCGAAGAGTGAAGCTTCTACTCCGGAATTTCTTCAAGATCTGTACGGACGTTGCTCGCTTGATCTTTCCGAACGGCAGAAGACTGCATTCCGGGGATTGTTGAGTGAGTTTCAAGACGTTTTCGCCAGGGATCCCGATCAAGTGGGAAGTTGTGATGTCGTCCAGCACAGAATTGACACCGGGAATAATCGCCCGATCAAACAACCACCACGTCGTCTGCCCCTGCATCGCCGTGGAGAAGTCGAAGAACTACTGGCAAAAATGGAAAGGCAGGGAGTCATTGAGAAATCGAGAAGTCCGTGGTCTTCGCCGATTGTACTTGTGAAGAAGAAGGATGGAAGTACCCGATTCTGTGTGGACTATCGTCGTCTTAACGACGTATCAAGGAAAGACTCCTATCCGCTTCCCAGGATTGAGGACACGTTGGATGCCCTGGCTGGTGCAACATGGTTTTCGACAATAGATTTGCAAAGCGGTTACTGGCAAATTGCAGTACATGAAGAGGATAAGGAGAAGACTGCATTTTGTGTTGGTACCGGACTTTGGCAATTCAAGGTAATGCCGTTTGGACTATGCAATGCTCCTGCTACCTTCGAACGTCTTATGGATACAGTTTTGGCGGATTTGAATTGGAAAATCTGTCTGGTATACCTGGACGATGTGATAATTTTGGAAGGAGTTTTGAAGAGGAGATTGGAAATTTGAGAAGAGTTTTCACCCGCCTGCGCAAGGCGAGATTGGTCATGAGCCCGAAGAAATGTAATTTCTTTTGCCGAGAGGTTAAATACCTCGGTCACTTGGTCTCTGAGCGGGGCGTCAGGACGGACCCCGAAAGATAGCGGCGGTACGAGACTGGCCGGTTCCCAAGAATCAGACGGAGCTGCGAAGTTTCCTGGGACTTTGCACTTACTACAGGAAATTCGTTCGAAACTTTTCAGCAATAGCAAAGCCCTTGTATCGCTTGGCGGAGAGTAAAGTTCCTTTCCAATGGACAGAAGAATGCCAGGGGGTTTTCGAAGACTTGAAGACGCATCTTGCGAAGTCCCCTGTTTTGGCTTACCCCTTACCTAACGCGGATTTCATCCTGGACACTGACGCTTCAAACAATGGAATTGGAGCAGTCCTTTCTCAGTTGCGAGGTGGTAGGGCGGAAGGCGAAGAGGGCGGCGAGGAAGGCCTCGCAGCCGCGACCTGCTACATCGCCGCCCGCGGCCAAGGGAAAGGCCGCGAAGATGCGACCAGGGCGCCCCCCTAAAACGGCAGCAGTGACGCTGACCGTTCCTCAGGGGGGCGACCTGACACGCGGGGGCGATGCAGCGCGCCAGGGCTAATAAATCCCGGGAGGAGCTTGGCATAGCTTCCGTGTGGGCGGAGAGGGCCCTGACCGGGGTCTCCTGCTGGAGATCCTGGTCCAGAGGGCGGCGTGAAGGCGGACCGACTCGCCCAGAGGCTCCAGGAGCAGCTGGGCGAGCGGGGGGTCCGAGTCGCCCGGCCCACGAAGCGCACAGAGATGCGCATATGTGGGCTGGATGACTCGGTCTCCGCGCAGGAGGTGTCCCGTGCCCTAGCGAGGGCGGGTGATTGCCCCGAGGGAGATGTGCGGATCGGAGAAATTCGCAGGTCTCCTTCCGGCCTGGGGTCGGTGTGGGCCCGGTGTCACCTCTCCGCCGCCCGAAAGGTGGCGGAATCCGGGAGGGTATTGGTGGGGTGGGTTTCGGCACGAGTGGAGATACTCGCGCCGCGGCCACTCCAGTGTCACCGCTGCCTCGAGCTGGGGCACGTGAGGCAGTGGTGCACCTCGCCGGTGGACCGCAGCGGTCAGTGTTACCGCTGCGGGGCGAATGACCACCGCGCGAGCCAGTGTTCGGCGGCCCCCACTGCCCGCTATGTGCGGACATGGGGAGGCCAGCCGATCACAGGGTGGGGAGCAAAAAGTGCTCTCCCCCCTCCCGGAAGGGGAAGAAGAAGGGGCCCGCCCCGGTTCAGGCAACGCGGTAGCCGGCAGCGTCCACAATGCAGGTGGACGGTGCCACGGGGACGGACAGCCGGGAGGAGGCTGGGACGGCCGTTAAATAACGGCGCCCCGCCTCCTCCTCCAGGCCAATCTCAACCACTGCCGCGCGGCACAGGACATGATGTCCCAAGTCCTCGCGGAGTGGGGGTTGGCCTGGCGGTCGCCGCCGAGCCGTACCGCGTGCCGGATCACCCACATTGGGTGGGCGACGCGGACGGTTTGGTGGCGACGGTATGGGGAGGTGGCGACGGGTCCCCGCCGTTCTCCATTCTGGAGCGTGGTCGGGGTTTCGTCGCCGTGGACTGGGGGGGAGTCGCCGTAGTGGGGTGCTACATCTCGCCCCGCAGCGGTCACGCCGCGTTCGAGCTGTACTTGGCCGAGGTCGCGGCATGCGTGCAGCGCTGCGCGGCCCGGCCGGTGCTAGTCCTGGGGGACTTTAACGCCAAGTCGGTGGCTTGGGGATCCTCTAGGACCACCGTTCGCGGCGGGATCCTGGGCGACTGGGCGGCGGGGCTCGACCTTCGGTTACTGAACCGGGGGTCGGAGCACACGTGCGTGCGGCGATATGGGGGGTCTATCGTGGATGTTGGATTCGCGACCCCCAACGCCGTGCGCATGGTGTCGGGTTGGCAGGTGGCCCCGGAGGCAGAGACACTCTCCGATCACCGGTATATCCGGATGGAGGTCTCTGCCGCCGGGGCTGCGTCCCGGCACCGCCGCCCGGATGGCATCCCACCGCAACGCTGGGCGCTTCGGCGCCTGGACAAGGACGCCCTGATGGCAGCTGCCCTCGCTGCAACTTGGCCGCAGGTGGCGGCCGAGTTGCCAAGCATGGAGGAGGAGGCTGCCCGGCTCGGAGTACTAGTCGCGGCCATTTGCGACGCGTCGATGCCCCGGGTCGGGCGAGCTTCTCCTCGCCGGGCGGTGTACTGGTGGTCGGCCGCGATCGCGGAATTGCGGGTCGCGAGTGTCCGCGCCCGACGCCAGTACGCCCGCGCGCGCCGTCGTCTACGACCGGACGATGGCGTGGCGCGAGCGAGGGCAGATGACCTGTATGAGGCATACCGGATGGCGCGGGTTGCTCTGCAGGTCGCCATCAAACGGGCCAAGGCCCAGGCATGGAAGGATCTCCTCCAGACCCTCGATGACGATCCTTGGGGGCGCCCGTACAGGGTGGTGCTGAAGGATCTCCGCCCGTGGGCGCCCCCCGTCACCGAGGGTCTTGACCCACGGCTGCTGGAGGACGTGGTCAATACTCTTTTCCCAATTCGGGTGAGGGGACCACGTCCTCCGGCGGAGGCGGCAGTCCCAAGGGAGTGGGCGGCCGAACTGGGGGTCACTCAGGGGGAGTTGGCCGCGGCCATCAGACGGCTCGGGGCGCGTAACACGGCCCCGGGTCCGGATGGTGTGCCCGGCCGGGTTTGGGTCTTGACCCAGGGCGTCCTTGGGGCTGACCTCAGGCGGTTGTTCGACCGATGCCTGAGGGACGGGCGATTCCCCCAGTTGGAAGGTGGCGAGGATGGTCCTCCTCCGGAAGGAGGGTCGGCCCGCGGAGTCTCCTCCGCATACCGGCCCATCTGTCTCCTCGACGAGGTGGGCAAGCTCTTCGAGCGGGTGATTGCTGCCCGTCTCGTCGAGCACCTGGCGCGGGTGCCCCGGCCTGGCCGACTGCCAGTACGGTTTCCGGGAGGGTCGATCAACCATCGACGCGATAGGTCGTGTCAGGGCCCTCTCGGAGTCGGCCGTCTCCCGGGGAGGGGTGGCTTTGGCAATATCCTTGGATATTGCCAACGCCTTTAACACCCTGCCCTGGGAGGAGATAAGGAGGGTGCTCGAATATCATCGGGTCCCCCCTTGTCTCGGGGCGGTCATCGGGGATTATCTCCGCGGCAGGTGGATCGAGTATCCGAGCCGGGATGGGCATATGCGGAGGGAGGTGTACTGCGGTGTTCCGCAGGGGTCGGTCCTCGGGCCACTCCTGTGGAACATCGCGTACGACGCAGTGTTGCGGGCCGACCTTCCCGACGGCATCAGCGCCGTGTGTTATGCAGATGACACACTGGGGCTGGCCGTCGGGGCGCACTGGGGGAGGGCCAAGCTTCTCGCGGAGGAGGGGGCGCAACGCGTCGTCGACCGGATCAGAGGGATGGGGATGACGGTGGCGGTCCATAAGACCGAGGTGATAGCGTTCCATTCACCTCGGCAGGATCCGCCACCCCCTCTGATCCGCGTGGGTGAGGCTAATATCGAGGTGAAGCCCCAGATGAGGTATCTGGGGCTGATCCTCGATAGCCACTGGCGCTTCGAGGAGCATTTCCGCTGCCTGGTCCCCGGCTGGAGAGGATGGTCGGGGCTTTGGGCCGGATTCTGCCGAACCTGGGAGGCCCGGCGGGCCGAGTTCGCCGCCTCTATGTGGCAATGGTTCAGTCGGTGGTCCTATACGGGGCCCCCGTCTGGGCGGACGTCCTGGCGGCCTCCCGGCGCGGCATGACTATGCTGCGTCGGGTGCAGAACGGATGGCTCGAAGGGTCGATCGCGGGTACCGGTCCGTGTCACATGAGGCGGCGACGGTTCGTGCGGGGATGCCGCAAATGGATCTCCTCGCGCGGTCGCACGCGATGATGTATCGTCACCGCGTCGACCGTCGCGCGGGGTTGGGGGCGGTCCCGGGTGTGCAGGAACCTGCTTGGGGCGAGTTGAAGCGCCAGGCCCGGCAGTCCGTGGTGCACGCGTGGCAAGAGCGGTTGGCTCTGCCTACCGCGGGGCACCGGACAGTCGGGGCTGTTCGGCCACTCCTATGTGAGTGGCTGGACAGAGGCCATGGAAGCCTCACTTACAGGATGGCACAGGTGTTCTCGGGGCATGGCAGCTTCGGGAGATACCTGTGCCGGATAGGGAAGGAGCCGACGGCGCGTTGCTGCCATTGTGACGCTGAGCAGGACACGGCGGAACTTACCCTCGAGGTATGCGCTGCATGGGAGGGTGAACGCCGTGTCCTGATCGGCGTCATCGGGCGGGATGTCTCGCTGCCGGGCATGGTGCGCGCCATGCTCGGCAGCGAGGAGAAGTGGAGGGCCGTGGCCTCCTTCTGCGAAATCGTAATGTTGCAGAAGGAGACCGCGGGTGGGAGCGCGAGCGTCAGCGGCGTGCTGAAGCTCGCGCTCGTTTGGTGGCGAGAGAGCGTCGCCTGGGCGTCAGGCGACGCGGGCGGCCCCCTCGGCGTGGCGCATGACCCAGGCTGGGAGGGGGGTCCTGATAGGAGCCCCCTCCCGCCAGGCGGAGTAGGGTCGGACCGGATGGGGTGGCAGTGCCTCCTGTCCGGGCCCGGCGCACGGAGCGGCACCCTCGGTGGCCTGGTGCGGCCATGAGCTGCCGGCCTCCGAGGGGTAGAAAAGGGGTCGCGGCGTTTGCGAGTTGGGGCTCGCAGCCGCCACTAGACGCGGCCCCGGGACGGATGGCGGCAGGACGATGTGACCTCGTCCTTCCGCTATGAGACAGGGCGATTACCGGTGGGACCGTTTGTCCCCCGCGGGTGGGCGCAAAGCGCGGGCACGGGGAGGATACCGGAAGTATACTTCAAGCGATTCCCGGTATCCTCCCAAATCGTGCGGAAGGGTCACCGTGGGGTTTTTAGTGGGTAGGTCCCGCGCCCGTTATAATGGGCGCGGGGAATCCCACACACCCCACCCCCCACACCCCCAACAGGTGGGAGGGCGTCTTTCGAAGATTTTCCCCACGAAAAAAAAAAAAAAAAAAAAAAAAAAAAAGTCCTTTCTCAGTTTCAGGATGGCCAGGAGAAGGTGATTGCGTATTTCTCGAAGGTGCTGGGAAAGGCGGAAAGAAATTATTGCGTGACAAGGAGGGAGCTGTTAGCTATCGTGAAATCCATAGAGCATTTCCACCATTACCTCTATGGCCGAAAGTTCTTGGTGAGGACGGATCATGCTTCTTTGAGGTGGCTCCTCTCTTTTAAGAATCCTGAGGGGCAGACTGCAAGATGGATAGAGCGTCTTCAACAGTACGACTTCGAGATTAAACACCGTGAGGGAAAGAACCACGGGAATGCAGACAGCCTTTCTAGAAGACCATGTGAAGTTTTGAATTGCAAGCGCTGTTTTCGTCTGGAGCAAGGTCGCGAAGAGGAGCATCTTGTCTTCAGAACCATCTGTATATCTGCGAAGACGGAAGATTGGATTAAGGCCCAGGAAGAGGACGAGGATCTGCAATTTATTCGGCAGTCGAAGATTGAAGAGAATAAACCCACTTGGCAAGAGATTTCAGCACTTTCCCTGAAGCGAAGTACTTCTGGAAGACCTGGGATTCATTGGAGGTACATCATGGTTTATTGTTCCGGAGGTGGGAATCTGCTGGCGGAGAGGAGGCCAGTCGGCTATTGGTGGTACCGAAGAGTAAGATTACCGAAGCCCTCCAGGAATGCCATGATACGCCTTCTGGAGGTCACTTCGGGGTGAGGAAAACTTTGGCGAAAATTCGACAACGCTTCTTTTGGCCGAACCACCGAAGGGATGTGGAGGATTGGTGTCGCCGGTGCCATAGCTGTTCCGCGAGGAAAGGACCTGCGGAGAAGGGAAGAGGAACCATGAAGGTTTATAACGTAGGAGCACCTTTTGAGAGGATAGCGCTCGACGTTGTTGGTCCCCTGCCGAGGTCTTCCGCTGGGAACAGATTTGCGCTGGTTGTGATGGATTATTTTTCGAAGTGGCCAGAGGTGATTCCACTTCCTAACCAGCGAGCGACAACAATTTCCACAGCGTTGCTGAAGGAAGTGATAAGCCGACACGGAGTTCCGCTCGAGCTGCACTCCGATCAGGGTCGGAGTTTTGAGTCAAGCATCTTCAAGGAGCTAATGAAGATACTTGGAATCAAGAAGACGAGGACAACTCCATTACACCCTCAGTCGGACGGGCTCGTAGAGCGGATGATAAGAA
Organism: Colletes collaris; assembly: GCA_030068185.1. Taxonomy (NCBI): domain Eukaryota; kingdom Metazoa; phylum Arthropoda; class Insecta; order Hymenoptera; family Colletidae; genus Colletes; species Colletes collaris. The sequence continues at coordinate 179,446 of JASGYR010000022.1, read as the reverse complement.
CCTTGTTGCGATATCTGTCTCAGTTTGTTGCAGAACACCAAAGGACTGGGACGAATGGATTCCAACGTTCTTGCTGGCTTATCGTTCTTCGCAACATGAAGTGACACAGAATACGCCGTCGATGGTCCTCACGGGACGGGAGCTGCGCCTTCCTCTGGATCTTCTAAGGAGCTGTTTCTTCTAAGGGAAAGAAGAAGATGGTTACATCGAGAAAACCAGAAAAAGAATAGAAGAAGTTCATAAATTCGTTCGACAGCGGATGCGAATTTGTTCGGAGAGAACGAAGTCGTGGTATGATTCGTTCTCGAGATCAATTTCCTTTGTTCCTGGAGAGAAGGTGTGGTTGTACAATCCTCGAAGAACGAAGGGAAGATGCCCGAAGCTTCAGAACGACTGGGAGGGACCCTACGAGGTAAAAAATCGGCTTAATGAGTTGATTTATCGAATAGCTCGTTCACCGAAGTCCAAACCGAGGGTCGTACATGTGAATCGACTCGCTCGGTACGATTCACGGGAGGTTTCCTGTAAGGATACAGGGAGATGAGGATCGAGGAGGATGGCCGACATCTTCGCCCAAGAAGAGGACGTTTCGTCGCAGAAGGCTAGGGTGCGGGTTACTTGCTGGCGGCGGACAGCCTCTCTTCTTTGCGTGTCGCAAACGGTCGTGGAAGCGTAATCCTCACCGGGAGGGTTACCCCACAGCCGGGGCTCCATCCGGATGGGGGTTCTGGTGACCGGACTGCAAAGTCGTAGTATGTTCCGGACAACCATTTCATCGAGGAAATTCTCCTTGATGATTGGGGAACATCTCTAGAGGGGCTGTTCCGTTTAGTTGGGGGAACTCACATCCGAGAAGACGTCAAGAAAGAAGCGCGCAAGTCGCAAGTATTCAAGGGGAAGGGCGAGGAGCAGTCGGGGTCTCTTCATTCTCGCAGAGGAATTTTGGAAGTTGCACCGGCGTCTTGCTCAAGGTTTTTGAGTGGTTTTCCTTGAGACGGAGGACGAATGTCAAGGCGCTAACTGTCTGGTAAAGGCCACTCAGGTAAACGTTCGATCTATTCGTTTATTTACTTTACAGACAGAGGTGTTTTAAACTCGAGGCAGATTTGGAGGTTGGAGGCACACACTGAAGTTGCCTGTCCGAGCTGAATCTGCCGCGGTCGGGACGTCCGCGTTTTGAAGAGGGGAGCAGTGTTGCGACGGACTGAAGATGCATCGTTGCGGCAACGTGAAGACTGTTCCGCAACGATGTGAAACCTGCTCCTCCGAACGAGCGGAAGCGAGAGCCCGTTCCTTCCGGTTGCCAGAGGAACCGGCAACGATTCGAAAGATCAGAACTACGTGAGGTCTCATAGAGAGCGGACGTATTAGAATTGTGCACTGTTCGAATAAAGCTTGTTCTTGTTAGTTGGTTCACGTTCTCAGTTCTACGTTAATCTGTTCCGTGTTAATATGAGTTGTGCGCGAAACACCTATTCCCGGCGCAACAATACTATATATATATGTTCCTATTTATCCATTAATTAATGTATATAAATAAATCTAAACTTATTTTCTTTTATCTGTTTTTTGTTTCATTTTGTGTTGTTTTCTATTAGTACTATTTTATTTTATTTATTTCAGTATCAAATACAGTTATTTATCTTATTCTGTACCCAGTATTATTTACCCGTTTGTACTTTCTTTATACCTACCTATTTGTATACCTACCTTACCGTATATAATATACCTTTCTAGTCTCTCTATTGAGTTATTTTATTTTATATTACTATCTTTTATTTCCCGCCTTGTCACGTCCTTTTATTTTAAGATATTTTTATTTTTATTTTTATTATTATTTTTATTTTTATTTTTATTTTTATTTTTACTTCACTCCACCATACTTTGATACTACGTCGACTCTATCATTTTAGGCTACATACTTAGTATCTATTTAGACAGACAGTCTTATATACATTACTGCATATAGTCTTCCCCTTACTAGTCCTTCTATTTTAGATATTTTATATCACTTCATATGACAATCTTATTTTATTTCATCTAAGTATCTTATTTCACTTTATGCTTATTTAAATTCACTCTATTTTACTCCTTTTACTTTACTTTATTTCGCTACTACGGAGACTTTTCCTACGTTTAACTACATACTCACTAAATTACTTCATTTACATAGTCTTTCTCTTTCTAGTCCATTCCCTTTTCTTTTATCCCATATCAGTATATTTTATTTTATTTTATTTCATTTTATTTTCTTTTCTTCCTTTCTTCTCCTTTCTTTATCTATTCATCTTATTGTATTTTACGTTATATTTTATTATTCTTTTACCGTATTTCATTTTGACTTATTTTATCTACTCAGTTTACACATAATCGTATATATAATCTACCTTTTCTAAACTCTAATGAACTGAGTTATTTTATATCATCACCCCTTTATACTATGCCTTTTCACTTCATTCCATTCAAAGTTATATTATTTTACTCCACCACACTTCGATATTACGTCGACTCTACCATTTTAGGCTATATACTTATATTTAGACAGTTTTATACGTTACTGCATATAGTCTTCCTTAGTCTTTTCTATGTTAATTATTTTATATTACTTCATAATTATTATTTTACTTTATTTCATCTAAGTATTTTATTTTACTTTATGTTAAGTTCATTCTATTTTACTTTATTTCGCTACTACGGAGAAATTTCCCTACGTTTAGCTACATACTCACTAAATTACTTCATTTTGTCATAGTCTTTCCCATTCTAGTCCATTCCTTTTCTTTTATTCCATATCAGTATATTTTATTCTATTTTCTTCTCTTTATCCACCTATCTTACTTTATTCTTTTACCGTACTTCATCTCGATTTTATGCTACATATCGATTTATTTATTTATTTTATTTTGTCTAGACAGTTTACACATAATCGTATATACAACCCACCGTTTCATATCTCTATTGAGATATTTTATATCATCACCCTTTATACTCTGCCTTTTCATTTCATTCCATTTTAAGTTATCTCATTTACTCCACCATACTTCGATATTACGTCGACTCCATCACTTTAGGCTACATACTTAGTATCTATTTATTTATTACTGCATATAGCCTTCCTTACTAGTCCTTTCCATTCTTAGTTATTCTATATTATTATCTTATTTTATCTTTTTTCATCTAATTATCCTATTTTACTTGATCTTAGTTAGTTTTATCTATTATACACTATATTATTTCGATACTACGGCGACTTTTCCTACGTTTCAGCTACATATTCACTCATTTTTTCTTTCTCTCACTCAGTTGGTCTATACATCATCGCATATAATCTTTCCCACTCTAGTCAAATCTTCTTCTCTTAGTCCATATCATTATTTTATTTCTATTTTACTTACCGTATTTCATCTCGATCTTATGCTACATTGTGATTTATTCATTCATTTATGTATTTCTTTATTCTATCTAGTCAGTTTTCACATAATCATATATAATCTACCCTTCTAGTCCTTCCATTGAGCTATTTTACATCATCATCCTCTCATTCTTTGCCTTTTCACTTCATCTCATTCGAAGTTATTTTATTTCCCTTCCATACTTCGATATTACTACGACTCTATCACTCTTGGCTATATACTTAGTTATCCATCTAGACAGTGTAAATACTTTACTGCATATAGTATTCCCTTATTAGTCTTTGATGCTTTAGCTATTCTATTTTATATTACTATCTTATTAATTCCATCTAATCATCTTACTTTTATTCTATATTATTATCTTATTTTTATTTTCACTTTTATATTTTACTTTACGGCAGCCTTAGGAGGGAAATGTACAACCGTACTCACACTTGTGTCCTTAGCCGGGGACACAAAGGTACGGGGTACAAGGATTAGGGGGGCCCAGTGGTACCTAGAGGCGGTGTCTCTTAGTAGGAGACAGGTACATATCATGTATAGTTTTCTTTGTGGTTGTTGTTATACGTCTGTTTAGTTTATTTGTTCGTGAGGTCCTTGTGACGTTATATTGACGAGGCCACTTGGCTGAGAAGGGCGCGCGAGCCCAAGGGGTGCTACTCCTTATACAGCGAGCCCCTAGGGGGATCAGAGCGACAGGTACCCTTAAACTATGGATAGGGTACCGGTGACGAAAAGGGTGGGGGTGATCGGTACCCCCCCCCCCTATGTACAGGAGGACACCCCGGAGGGGTCGCCATTGGGGTGGCGCCTCCGGAGAGAGGAAGAGGGTGTCGCTGCCGCCGCGTAACATCGGGCGGCCACTGCCCCGGGAGCGAAGTAATGTGTTAAACAATGCCGCCCCGGGGACAGTGCGGCGGAGGGGTTTTAGTCGGTAGGAATGCGACACTACCCCGGGCAAGGCCCGGGGTGTCTTATGGGAGATTTCCCCTCCGCCTTAAGAAACAAAAAAAAAAAAAAAAAAAAGGTCTGGGTTAGGTTTGGTTTATGTCTGGGTTAGGTCTGGGTTAGGTCTGGGTTAGGTCTGGGTTAGGTCTGGGTTAGGACGGGGTTATGTCTGGGTTAGGACTGGGTTAGGACTGGGTTAGAACTGGGTTAGGACTGGGTTAGGTCTGGGTTATGTCTGGGTTAGGACTGGGTTAGGTCTGGGTTAGGTCTGGGTTAGGTCTGGGTTAGGTCTGGGTTAGGTCTGGGTTAGGTCTGGGTTAGGACTGGGTTAGGTCTGGGTTAGGTCTATTGTGGCTGCCCGCCTCACCAACCACCTGTCTGCGGTAGGACCCGACTTGGCCCCCTGCCAATTCGGCTTTAGAGAGGGACGGTCCACGCTCGATGCCATCGAGTTGGTCCGTTCCCTCTCTCAGAGGCCACCACTCCCAGCGTAGGGTGGTTCTGGCGATATCTTTAGATATCGTCAATGCCTTTAACACCCTGCCCTGGGGAGATGATTATGGGGGCACTAGAGTATCATCATTATGTGCCCCCATACCTGAAGAAGGATAGTCGGGTCCTACCTTAGCGACAGGTGGATTAGTTGCACCGGCCGGGATGGAGTAATCATGCGGAGAGGGTCGTACGCGGTGTTCCGCAGGGGTCGGTTCTAGGACCCTGCTATGGAACATCGGGTACGACTCGGTACTGCAGGCCCTCTGCCCGCTGACGTTGCGCTGGCGTGTTATGCCGATGACACGATGGTGCTCGTCAGCGGGTCAGAACTGGAGAGGACAGCACGCGCCGCAGAAGGTGGCGGTGGCCACTGTCGTCGCCGAAATCCGCAGACTAGGCCTGGAGGTGGCACCCCAGAAAACGGAGGCCATGTTTTTTCAGAGACTTGGCCCCGTGGGTGCCGCCGGCCGGCCTGCGGATCCGAGTTGGGACAGCCTACGTCGAGGTGAAGGCCCATATGAAATATCTGGGCCTGATCCTCGACAGCCAGTGGCGCTTCGTCGAGCATTTCGACCGCTTGGCCCCCGGGTGGAGAGAGGGCAGCTGCCGCTCTAGGCCGCCTTCTCCCGAATATCGGGGGCCCGATGTTGGAGTCCGCCGCCTCTACGTGGAGGTGGTGCGGTCAGTGCCCTCTACGGGGCCCCAGTATGGAGCCCTAGACCTGGATGCCAGCCGGCGCAGTACGGAGATGCTGCGCCGCGTCATAATCGGCTGGCCATCCGGGTGATTAGAGGGTATCGCACCATCTCCCACGAGGCGGTGACTACCCTGGCGTGTCTTCCGCCCTGGAGCTCCTCGCTTGGAGAAACCGGCAAGTGTACCGTCACTCCAGGGGCTTCAGGAGGCTGGGAGACCGCCAGGAAAGGAGCAAGCGGTCGAGGAGACGAGGCGCCATGCCCAACGGACCGTTGTATTTATGTGGTTCCAGCAAATGATTCCGGCTGGAGCCACGCAACGGTCCGTTGGTGCAGTCCTGCCACATTGGCAAGAGTGGCAGGACAAACCGGGTAATCTGTCCTACAGGATGACACAGGTACTCACCGGGCATGGTTGCTTTGGTGAGTACCTGTGTCGAATCGGGAAGGAGGCGACGGCGGTGTGCCACCATTGTGGAGTACCCCAGGACACGGCGCAGCACACGCTGGAAGTCTGCCCAGCGTGGGTAGATGAGCGCCGTGTTCTGGTTCAAGATGTGGGAAGAAATCTCTCGCTGGCTACCATAGTGGGAAAGATGGTGGCCAGCGAGAAAACCTGGCAAGTGGTGGCCTCCTTCTGTGAAGTTGTTATGTCACAGAAGGAGGCCGCCGCAGACCGCAGAGCGCGAGCAGACCGCGCATCCCGCTCGGAGAGGGAGGGCCCGGAGAGGGGCCAGAGCGAGGCATCCTTCGCCTCCTGGCCCCCTCCGACGCCCCTGAGGTCTAGTGGGACCTCCAGAAGTGGGGCGGCCCGCCAGCACTCTCCTCCGACCACCACGATATCGGTGGTCAGGAGATTGGCAGGCCGCCCCGGGGGGTTGCAGGTGCTCGGTGCAAGGGGCCCGAGCACCGAAGGCAGCCCCCGGGCGGCGGGCGGCGGGTGACCAGGCGTCCGTGGCGGAGAAAATCAGGGGAAGGACATGTCGTCCTTCCCCGGGATGAGCCTCGACAGGCAAGGCGCGGCGGGGACTCTGTGATGTCTCACCAGAGTTCCCGGTCCCTCGCCGCAGCGCCGGAGGACGCTCACCGTGGGGTTTTAGCCGCTAAGAGTCCGGCACTACCCGGAGGCCCCCCCACATCCGGGCCTCGGGGTTTCCATGAGGATTTCCCCACGTAAAAAAAAAAAAAAAAAAAAAGGTCTGGGTTAGGTCTGGGTTAGGTCTCGGACCGTTGTATTTATGTGGTTCCAGCAAATGATTCCGGCTGGGGCCACGCAACAGTCCGTTGGTGCAGTCCTGCCACATTGGCAAGAGTGGCAGGATAAACCGTGTAGGCTGTCCTACAGGATGACACAGGTACTCACCGGGCATGGTTGCTTTGGTGAGTACCTGTGTCGAATCGGGAAGGAGGCGACGACGGTGTGCCACCATTGTGGAGGACCCCAGGACACGGCGCAGCACACGCTGGAAGTCTGCCCAGCGTGGGCAGATGAGCGCCGTGTTCTGGAGCAGGAATTGGGAAGAAATCTCTCGCTTGCTACCATAGTGGGTAAGATGGTGGCCAGCGAGAAACCTAACGGCAAGTGGTGGCCTCCTTCTGTGAAATTGTTATGTCACAGAAGGAGGCCGCCGAGCGGGAGCGCGAGCAGACCGCGCATCCGCTCGGAGAGGAGGGCTCGGAGAGGGCCAGAGCGAGGCATCCTTCGCCTCCTGGCCTCCTCCGACGCCCGTGAGGTCTAGTGGGACCTCTAGAGTGGGCGGCCCGCCAGCACTCTCCTCCGACCACCACGTCGGTGGTCAGGGAGATCGGCGAGCCGCCCTGGGAATTACAGGTGCTCGGTGCAAGGGCCCGAGCACCGAAGGCAGGGCTGCGGGCGTCGGGTGACCTGGCGTTCATGGCGGTGAAATCGGTGGGGAAGGACACGACGTCCTTACCCCCGGGAAGACCCTCGACAGGCAAGGCGCGGCGGGGCACTATTTGATGTCTCACTAGAGTTACCGGTCCCTCGCCGCAGCGCCGGAGGACGGTCACCGTGGGGTTTTAGCCGGTAAGAGTCCGGCACTACCCCGAGTCCCCCCCCTACTTAGGGCCTTGGGGTGTCCATGAGGATTTCCCCACGTACAAAGAAAAAAAAAAAAAAAAAGGTCTGTGTTAGGTCTCCACGCACCCGTTTGGTTGTCCAGGCGGCAGGTGAGGTGAACCCCTACGTGGCGCGTCCCCAGGTGGCGGATAGGGGCAGCCGCTGGGATGGGAAGCGGAGATGGGGTCATCAACCTGAGAAGGCTGGTGGCTGCATCCTCGCATGGCATCCCGGAATACGGAGCGAAAGCTCCCGCGCAACAAACACCGGTAAGAATGCGTTTCGCGTGTAAATGTCTTTTTCAGTGGACTGGGGCAAGGGATATTTGCCGCGGGTTTGACCAAAGGCCGCAGGTTGGCCAGTCGGCTGCGGGTGTGCTGCGGCCAACGTGGCCCGCGGCCGGCCGGCGGCAGTCCCATGTCACGGGGGCGCGGGCGCTGGTGACCAGGCGCCTGCGGTTGTGTGGATTTGAGGTGGGAGGATTGCCTCTGACCGGGGTGGGCGTGAAAAGGCACGGGGCGGCGAGGGACTCTGTGATGTCTTACTTGAGTTCCCGGTCCCTCGCCACGCGCGGGAGGAGGGTCACCGTGGGGGTTTAGCCGGTAAGAGTCCGGCACTACCCGCCGGCCCGCCCATCGGGTGGGCCCGCGGGTGTCCATGAGGATTTCCCCACGTACAAAAAAAAAAAAGTTCTGGGTTAGGTCTGGGTTAGGTCTCCACGCACCCGTTTGGTTGCCCAAGCGGCAGGGGCGGTGAACCCCTACGTGGCGCGTCCCCAGGTGGCGGATAGGGGAAGCTGCTGGGATGGGATGCTGGGGTGGGGTCGTCAACCTGAGAGGGCTGGTGGCCGCATCCTCGCATGGCATCTTGGTGGTCGGAGCGCTAGCTCCCGCGGACCAAACACGGGATGAATGGGTTGTGTGTGTGAATGGGCTGTGGTCGGTGACTCGTGGATATTCCCGTCAGACTAACCAAGGGGGGAGTAGTAGCCAACCTCCGGGGTTGGTGGGTGATGTTAGTACCTGACCTCTGCCGTAGTAATATGGATAAACTTCGGTGATCCCGTGAAACCGCACGTTAAACGTGGAAGAACCGCTCACTCACCAACTGACTGGAGCCTATGATGGGGTTGAAGCGAACTCACCGGGCGCGGGTGTGGAGGATTATTCGGTGAATATTTCCTCATACCCGGAGCGTCGTAGGATAAATCGGCGCACCGTCTAGCCTGAGGTCTGAGTTTGGCGTCGGCTCGGATCCGGCGTCGCTCCTTCGATAGGGTGACGAAAAACCTTTGGCATCGAATTATGGCGCGGGCCTATCCCGTAACATTTTTCGGTAGAGTCAATTTGGTGTCGATAGGATTGACCACCCGACCAGCTGCATCTCAGCTTAGGCATCCTTAACTAGGTAATTCTTTACCGAGGATAGTACCCCCGCACTGCGGTGGGGGTCCTATGATGGGCGAACCGGAGGAAATTAATCACTGTAGTTATGGCATCCTTAAAAAACGAAACAACCATGGGAACGGAGGGAAGCAGCGCGGGATCGCGAATCGCGGCCGCTGCTGCCTCGCGGCATTCGAGAAGGACGGAACGGGCTCGTGAGGCGGCTTCTAGGGGGAAGCGTCAGGCGGACCCGGAAGAGCCAGGAGCGCTAGCTCGGCGGCTTCTTCGGCGGAGTGGCGCGTAGTTGTTGCCGGGGCGAAATAAGAAGAGGAAGAGGGACATCTTGAGCGAGAATGTTCGTGCTGAGATGGGAAGAAGGAGGGAGGCCCTTTGCGCAGAGATCCTCGACGAGGCGGATAAAGTGGTCGAGGTTGCGGAGAGGTCGGCCAACTTAAAGGGGACCTCAGTCAGGGACCTCAAGTTTGCGGCGGAATTCATCCGGGTAGCTGCGACCGAATTACAGAGGCGAATGATGCTCGCTTCCACCCGGAGAACGCAGGAGCGGCAGCTCGAAGGGGAGCTGCGGGAGGCACGGCGAGAGCTGGCGGCTCTCATGGGTCGGGGAGCGAATATTCCCGAACCCGTGGAAACGCCAGAAGCAGTGGCCCAGCTCGCGTCAACCGGCCTCGAAGCGGATGCCGCCCCCATTGCGGATCCGGAACAGGAGGCTTGCCCGTCCACGGCAGCAGGTGCGGGTAGTGGCGAGGTGGTGGAGGTGGCAGCTGAGGGTCGAGAGGGGGCTGGAGCTCTTCCTTCTCCTATTTCACCTGTGCTTCCCGCCTCGGGTGAGGTGGAGGCCTTTTTAAGGGGCGTAGAGGTGGCGTTGGAGGAGCGGTTCGGGCGTTGCGGGAGAAGATGATTCGCTCCCTCGCTCGCCCGGTCGCCCCATCTGCTGCGGTGGCGCGGCCGCGGGTCGGTAGACTGAAGGACCCGGCGGGCACATCGGCAGCCGCAACCGGAGCAGGACAGGAGACGGCGGCGCAACCCGGGAAGGCGGGTGGCATGACGGCCACCAACAGGAGAACGAGGAAGAAAAGGGAGCAGAGGGCCAGGCAGAAGCTGAGGCTGTCTGCCCTCTTACCTGTCTCGTCCTCTTCCGTTGCTGACGCGGGGGGGGGGGGAAGGGGCCCGGGGTCGTCCCCAGTCCCGAGTAACTATTCCCCCTCCGTCTGTCTCCCTAAACTTGCCGGCGGCTAGGGGCCCGGCGGGGAGTGCGGCCGGGCAATCGTGGGCGGAGGCCGTGAAGTGTGGGCGAGCCAGTCAAAGGCCCGTCCAGTCCGCCGCGAAAGCCGGCCAAGTCCGGCCGATACCCATCCAGGCCCCTCCGCCTGTGAGACAGCCGGGCAGGAGTGGTCACCCTCCCCTAACAGGGCGGGGGTTTAAAACAGCTCCGGTGTCCAGCCCTGAAGAGGGCTCGGCTGCCGCCTTGGCAGAGGCGATGTCAAGGGCGCGGGCGAGTATCAAACTCGCGGATCTCGGCATCGCTGTGGTTAAGGTGAAGCGGGCAATCACGGGGGGGGGGTCTGTTGCTCGAGATCCCCGGGCCCGAGAGGGAGTGTGCCCTCCCAGCCAGAAAATGCCGTGTAGGGCGGGCCAAGGGGCAGAGAGCACCCGTCAGTAAGGTGGGAGGGGAGGATAAGGCCCGTCTCGCTACCACAGCGAAGGAGGTGGGGCTCGGGTCTGTGGCCCCAGCAAACAAGCAGGCGGAGCCCGCGGTGGCCCTCCCGTCTATGGAGGTGGATGAAGCTGCCGGGGCTTATGGGCCCCTCCGGGCGGCGGAGTCGAAGGGGGAGGTCACCTCCCCGACAGAGGGTAATGGCCTGGAGGAGGTCGTGAAAGCCTAGAGTTCACACTCCTCCAGGCCAATTTGGCGAGGGCTCGCAGGGCACAGGACATGTTTGTCCACACCCTGCGGGGCCAAAGGGTAGGCCTGGCCATTGCCGCCGAGCCGTATATGGTTCCCGACCAGCCCAATTGGGTCGGGTGTCTGTGCGGTTTGGTGGCGATGGGCTGGGCGTGGCCGCCAGACTCCCCTCCCGTTACCATCCTGCATCGGGGGAAGGGGTTCTGGCGGTCCAATGGGGGACCATCGCGGTTGTGGGCTGCTATGTGTCGCCCAACTGTGACCTCGCCGCATATGCGGAGTACCTGGACGGGGTGGGCGATTGTATTAGAGGATGCCGACCCCGTCCGGTACTGGTCCTGGGGGACTCTAATGCCCATGCGGCTGCATGGGGCAGCCCCAGGACCAACCGCCGTGGCGAGGCGCTACTAGGTTGGGCGGCCGAGCACGACCTCCGGCTTGTGAATCGGGGCTCCGAAGCTACGTTCGTGGGGCCACAGGGAACGTCCATCATCGATTTGACGTGGACAACACCTGCGGCCCTGCGACTCGTGTCGGGGTGGCGAGTGGCCGTAGAGGTGGCCACACTCAGTGACCCCCTCTACATTACCATGTCGGTGAGAGCCACCCCGGCGCGTAGGGAGCCCCTGGGCCGGGGGCTAGTAGCGGATGGTGCAGCCCCCGCGATGGTCCCTGAAGAGGGTAGATTGGGCAATGGCGGAGGCAGCCGCGATGGTGGCAGCCTGGTCGAACCAGGAGGATGGACCCGTCGACGACGTTGAGAGGGAGACCGAGTGGTTCCGGGGCAAGTACAAGGAGGTGTGTGATGCCGCCATGCCCCGGGCCAGGCCTCCCAGGAGCCAGGGCGCGGCGTATTGGTGGTCGCCGCACATCGAGCAGTGCAACGCTCGGTGTGCGCGTGCCCGCCGAATATACACCCGCGCCCGAAGATCACGTCGTCGACGCCCGACCGAGGAGCAGATGGCGCGCATTTACGAGGAGTTCGCCACAGAGCGGCGGAGCCTCCAGCGCGCCATCCGAGACGCTAAGGCACGGGCATGGATGCACCTCCTCGGGGAGCTGAATAGGGATCCGTGGGGGCGCCCGTACAAGCTTGTAATGGACAAGCTTCGTCCATGGGCGCCCCCTCTGACGGAGTCCCTTGACCACCAGTTTTTAGAGGAGGTGGTATCAACCTTGTTCCCGGGCGCTAACCGGGACTGGATTCCACCTCCTCGAGGAACCCTGGGACCCTACCATCTGGGCCCAGGGCTGGAGGTCACACCCGAGGAGATGGGCCGGGCCGTGCGTCGGATGAGTGCTCGGGCGTGGCTCCGGGTCCTGACGGCGTGCCCGGCCAGGTTTTCGCCCGTGCCCTTGGCGTCTTAAGTCCGCGGTTCGGGAGGCTGCTCAGCAGTTGCCTCCGCCGAGGGGTATTCCCCTCGCCCTGGAAGGCGGCGCGGCTGGTCCTTCTCCAGAAGGCGTACCCTCCGCGTACCGGCCGGTGTGTTTGCTGGATGAGGCGGGCAAGTTCTTCGAACGCATTCTGGCTGGACGCCTCACCAACCATCTGTGCACGGTGGGACCCGACTTGGCCCCCTGCCAATTCGGCTTTAGAGAGGGACGGTCCACGCTCGATGCCATCGAGTTGGTCCGTTCCCTCTCTCAGGGGCCCACCTCCCAGCGTAGGATGGTTCTGGCGATATCTTTAGATATCGTCAACGCTTTTAACACCCTGCCCTGGGAGGCGATTATGGGGGCACTAGAGTAACATCGTGTGCCCCCATACCTGAAGAGGATAGTCGGGTCCTACCTTAGCGACAGGTGGATTAGTTGCACCGGCCGAGATGGAGTAATCATGCGGAGGGGGGTCGTACGCGGTGTTCCGCAAGAGTCGGTGATAGGACCCCTGCTATGGAACATCGGGTACGACTCTGTACTGCGAGCCCCTCTGCCCGCTGATGTTGCGCTGGCGTGTTATGCCGATGACACGCTGGTGCTCGTCAGCGGGTCAGACTGGAGAGGGACAGCACACGCCGCAGAGGTGGCGGTGGCCACTGTCGTCGCCGAAATCCGCAGACTAGGCCTGGAGGTGGCACCCCAGAAAACGGAGGCCATGTTTTCAGAGACTTGGCCCCGTGGTGTGCCGCCGGCCGTCCTGCGGATCGAGTTGGGACAGCCTACGTCGAGGTGAAGGCCCATATGAAATATCTGGGCCTGATCCTCGACAGCCGGTGGCGCTTCGTCGAGCATTTCGACCGCTTGGCCCCCAGGTGGAGAGAGGCAGCTGCCGCTCTAGGCCGCCGTCTCCCGAATATCGGGGGGCCCGATGTTGGAGTCCGCCGCCTCTACGTGGAGGTGGTGCGGTCAATTGCCCTCTACGGGGCCCCAGTATGGGCCCCAGACCTGGATGCCAGCCGGCGCAGTACGGAGATGCTGCGCCGCGTCCCGTCGTCGGCTGGCCATCCGGGTGATTAGAGTATCGCACCATCTCCCACGAGGCGGCGACTACCCTGGCGTGTCTTCCGCCCCTGGAGCTCCTCGCTTGGAGAAACCGGCAAGTGTACCGTCACTCCAGGGAGCTTCAGGAGGCTGGGAGACCGCCGGAGGAAAGGGGGCAAGCGGTCGAGGAGATGAGGCGCCATGCCCAACGGACCGTTGTATTTATGTGGTTCCAGCAAATGATTCCGGCTGGAGCCACGCAACGGTCCGTTGGTGCAGTCCTGCCACATTGGCAAGAGTGGCAGGACAAACCGGGTAGGCTGTCCTACAGGATGACACAGGTACTCACCGGGCATGGTTGCTTTGGGGAGTACCTGTGTCGAATCGGGAAGGAGGCGACGGCGGTGTGCCACCATTGTGGAGGACCCCAGGACACGGTGCAGCACACGCTGGAAGTCTGCCCAGCGTGGGTAGATGAGCGCCGTGTTCTGGTTCAAGAAGTGGGAAGAAATCTCTCGCTGGCTACCATAGTGGGAAAGATGGTGGCCAGCGAGAAAACCTGGCAAGTGGTGGCCTCCTTCTGTGAAGTTGTTATGTCACAGAAGGAGGCCGCCGAGTGGGAGCGCGAGCGGACCGCGCATCCCGCTCGGAGAGGGAGGGCTCGGAGAGGGGCCAGAGCGAGGCATCCTTCGCCTCCTGGCCCCCTCCGACGCCCATGAGGTCTAGTGGGACCTCCAGAAGTGGGGCGGCCCGCCAGTACTCTCCTCCGACCACCACGTCGGTGGTCAGGAGATTGGCAGGCCGCCCCTGGGGGTTGCAGGTGCTCGGTGCAAGGGGCCCGAGCACCGAAGGCGGCCCCGGGGATGCGGGCGTCGGGTGACCTGGCGTCCGTGGCGGAGAAATCAGGGGGGGAAGGACATGTTGTCCTTCCCCCCGGGATGAGCCTCGACAGGCAAGGCAAGGCGCGGGACTCTGTGATGTCTCACTAGAGTTCCCGGTCCCTCGCCGCAGCGCCGGAGGACGGTCACCGTGGGGTTTTAGCCGGTAAGAGTCCGGCACTACCCCGAGGCCCCCCCTACATAGGGCCTCGGGGTGTCCATGAGGATTTCCCCACGTAAAAAAAAAAAAAAAAAAAAAAGGTCTGGGTTAGGTCTGGGTTAGGACTGGGTTAGGTCTCCCAGGTGCTCGGGGAAACGATCAGCGTCCTCTTCCCGGTCGGGGGAGAGGCGTTCGTGTATCCCCCGGAGCCACAGCCGGGCCACCAGTTTTGGTGGTCCGACGACCTGGGGGTCTCCGAAGAGGAGCTGACCAGGGCCGTCCGGAGAATGGCTGCCAAGAAAACGGCGCCAGGACCGGACGGCATACCTGGCAAGGCCTGGGCTATAGCGGTGGGCGTCCTGGGTGCCGGCCTGGTGCGCGTCTTTGACGCGTGCCTGCGGACCGGACAGTTCCCCCCCGTATGGATTGTGGCGAGGTTGGTCCTCCTCCACAAACCAGGGAAGCCCGCGGACTCTCCATCCGCGTTCCGACCCATATGTCTTTTGGACGAGGGTGGAAAGCTCCTTGAGCGCATCATAGTGGCGCGTCTCTAGGAGCACCTGTCCCGCGGAGGCCCCGATCTGGCCGACCGACAGTTCGGCTTCCGCCGGGGCCGCTCCACGGTCGACGCCATATCGACCGTGCGGACCCAGGCGGAATCGGTAATCTCCCGGGGGGGCGTGGCGTTGGCTGTCTCGTTAGACATTGCCAACGCCTTTAGTACGGTCTCCTGGGGGGCGATAGGCCGGGCACTCCAGTATCATCGGGTGCCCGCATATCTATGCCGACTGATCGGGGACTACCTGCGGAATAGGATAGTCCAATACCCGGGTCGGAACGGGATGGAGCAGAGAGCGGTGCACCGCGGCGTTCCACAGGGGTCGGTCCTCGGGCCGCTCCTGTGGAACTTGGCGTACGACGCGGTGCTGCGGGCTGACCTCCCCGTCGGCGTGTCGTTGGTTTGCTATGCCGACGACACCCTTGTGATATCCGGCGGGTTACGTGGAGGGGGGCCGTGGCCCTCGCGGAGGATGGGACGGCACGAGTCGTCGCTGAAGTAGAGCGCCTGGGGTTACGCGTGGCACCCCAAAAGACCGAGGCCATCTGGCTGTGTACCGTCAGTGGTCGAGGGGTGCCGCGCCAGGCGTCTCTACAGGTGGGCGGAGCCCAAGTTGGGGTGGGGCGACGGATGAAGTATCTGGGCCTCACCCTGGACAGCTACTGGCGTTTCGGGCATCATTTGGAAGGGTTGGGCCCCCGTATTGAGAGGGTAGCGGCCGCGTTAGGCCGCATAATGCCTAATATGGGGGGGGGGCCAACATGGCGGCACGGCGGCTGTATTTGGGAGTCGTCCGGTCCATGGCGCTTTATGGCGCGCCAATATGGGCCGGCGGCTTGATGGCGAATCGGCGGGGCACATTCGTGCTCCGCCGGTTGCAGAGGTTGGTCGCCATCAGGGTCGTGCGAGGATACGGCACGATCTCCTACACAGCCGCCACCTTGCTGGCGGGTTCCGCGCCGTTTCACCTCCTGGCGAAAATGGACGCAGAGGTGTATCAAAGCCACTGCGCCCTTCGCCAGCGGGGCGTGGACCCGTACGGTGAGTAAGCCGCCACGGCCCGAAGCCAGGCGCGGCGACGAGTGTATAGTCGGTGGCGGGTCTGGTTATCCAAGCCAGACCAGCGGGACGATTGCGTCGCCGCGGCGGTCCGCCCAGTGTTTTCTGCCTGGGTGGACCGTAGCTGGGGTACGCCCACCTACCGCCTGACACAGGTGCTGACCGGGCACGGATGCCTCGGTCAGTACCTGCATCGAATAGGGCGGGAGACGACGGCTGCGTGCCGTCATTGCGAGGGAAGGGAGGACACCGCGCAGCACACGCTGGAGTTTTGCCCAGCGTGGGCTGCGCAGCTCGGTGTCCTCACTGGTGTGATAGGAGCGGACCTCTCGCTGCCGGCCGTCATTCGTGCGATGGTCGGCAGCGACGAGGCGTGGGCGGCCATGGCCCTGTTTTGTGAAGAGGTCATGGCCGCCAAGGAGGACGCCGAAAGGGCGCGTGAGGAGGTGGGGGGCAGGCGGCGTCGAAGCCATTAAGCCCCCCCGCCGCTCCCCGTGGCAGGGGGGAGCGTGAAGGGGGCGGTGATGTGGTTTCCGGTGTGGGGTGAGGGACTTTGTCTCCTCATTCCCCTCCGCACCCAGCCCATCACCATACCGGGGGCCCGTGGCAGGGGCTCCGTCTGTCGGGGTCGGCAGAACTAGCCTTCCTCGCAGCCGTGGCCGCGATCGGGTTGGGGCCCGGTTGCGGCTAGTAGCAACGGCACGAGTGGGGGCGACGTCGCCGGTGACCGCGCGGCGTCGCCGGGGGGGCAATCAGTTTATTTGCCCCCCATTGGGGGAGGAGTATCACATCTCCTCCCCCGGGAAGGGCCTGTAATAGGCAGTTGCGCCAAGGGGGGTAGTCGCGGTGGTATCGCTAGTTTGGTTCCCGTGACTACCCCCAGATAAAGGGCGCGGGCGGTCACCGTGGGGTTTTAGCCGGTAAGAGTCCGGCACTACCCCGGTCTCTCCCCTAGGAGGCCGGGGTGTCCATGAGGATTTCCCCACGTTAAAAAAAAAAAAAAAAGAAAGGACTGGGTTAGGTCTGGGTTAGGACTGGGTTATGTCTGGGTTAGGACTGGGTTAGGTCTGGGTTAGGACTGGGTTAGGTCTGGGTTAGGACTGGGTTAGGTCTGGGTTATGTCTGGGTTAGGTCTGGGTTAGGTCTGGGTTAGGTCTGGGTTAGGTCTGGGTTAGGTCTGGGTTAGGTCTGGGTTAGGTCTGGGTTAGGTCTGGGTTAGGTCTGGGTTAGGTCTGGGTTAGGTCTGGGTTAGGTCAGGGTTAGGTCTCCCCCGTGGTTGCTACCTTGGCGTGGTGGGGGGGCTTGTGTGCCCTGATGATCTCTGGAGCTATGCCGGCGGGGGCCCATGACCCCTGGCAGGTTCCACCATGCCGGACAGGTTCAGGGTGAAGGGTCTGACGAAATGTAGCCAACATTACACTACATATACACACACTCACACAGACACATACACACGCACACATATAGACGCATGTTCATGACACACACGCTATAATTATCTGTACAAACAAACATACATCAATCATGCACACCCACTGGGCTTGGCCGACCTAGGGGGTTTTGGTGGCCAAAACAAATATATGGAAATGGTTAATAAAAGGGAAAAAGTTACCCGACCAGGGGTACTCGGAACCCCAGGTCCCGGCCCGAGTGTTGGTGCCCGGACAGGCCGCACCGGGTCGTTATCCGAATACTGCCTAGCGTCTCTGGCGGATGCCGGGCCAGGACGCGGACTTAAGCTACCGGAGGATAATAAGACAGGAAAGGGAAATGACAGGCGACTGACACTGGACACGGATAGTAAAAATGACAGGAACGAGGACAAAGGACGTAAGGACACCAGCGACACTGTGGAAGAAGTGGAGATTTTTGCTACACCACAAGGTAGAATATCCAAAAAAGAGGGAACAATGAATCCCTTCATAGCCCGCAGTAAGGTGGTAAGATCTCCAGTGCGTAAGGGCAGTGGAACTGGCCATGCGCAGAAACCAAGTGACATAAAGTCGGTGAGGGTTGTGGATTACGAGACGGAAACTGAGGGGGAATCAGAGATGGAAGGAATTCGAGAGGACTCAGAGGGCTGCAGGATTAAGTCGACCTTGGCCAGCGTATACACTGGTGTTAAAAAGGTAGGAAAATACATGGCGAATGTAGAAAACATAAGACCCGACATGCAGCAATCCATTCTGGATACTTACCTGGAGCTGAAAAATCTAAAAAAGCACCTGGAAGACAACGTTAATAGGAGGAACAGGACGATGGAGGAGATAGCCGAGATGAGGGAGGAAATAGGAAGGATGAGTAGAAGAGAGATAGAGATGGAAAAGGAAATGGACGAAATGAGGAGAAGGGAGGAGGTCCGTGAAAAGGAATTAGAAGAAATGAAGAGGAGAGAGAAAGACCGTGGAAAGGAGCTGGAGGAAATGAAGAGGAGAGAGAAGGAAAGGGAAAGGGAGCTGGAAACCAGGGCGGAAAGAGAAAAAAGAGTGAGAGGGAGAATAGAGAAGAGATGGAAAAAATGAGAGAGAGGGAGCGAGATAGAGATAGGAAAATGCAGGAATTGAGAGGAATTGTGGGAGCAGGAGACAGGGTGGAAGCGGGCACACCGAATGTACCCAATAAAAGGAAGATCCGATCTCCCCCGGTGGATAGCAACACGCGGGAGGCGGACAGAAGGGTCCGATGGAAGGGGATGGACAAGGAGAGGCCCAACGATACAGAAGTGAGAGATACGGGTGCGACGGTGACCAGGAGGGAACCGCTCGGGCCCCCTAAGGATAAGGAGGCAATGGGGAGGAAAAACGGTGATACCGATGACAAAGAAGACGAATGGGTCGCAGTTATGAGAAGAGGAAGGATAAGAAGAGGAAGTACTGGAGCAGGGGCGGTACAACAGGACACCCAGGCCCAAGGAGATGAGGGCGTCAAGGAAGGCGCAGAGGGGGCTCAGAAGAAGAGGCCCAGCGGAAAAACCAAGCCCACAAGGGTCCTAGGACCAAAAACAGAGGCGATCTGCGTAACCGCAGGCACGAAGACCTACGCGGAAGTCTTTAGGGACATCGCGAGGAAGGCCGGGACGTGCCTAGAAGATATTAAAGGGGTGAGGAGATCAAGGAAAGGGGAATTAATCGTCGAATTCTCGAAGGCGGCGTCAGCGGTTAAAAGTAAGGAGACGATCCTGGGGAAGCTGGGAGAGGAATACGTGGTAAGGGCCATGGTGCCTAGGGTGGAAGTGGAGATCAGGAACTTGGACCCAATCTGCGAGGCACCGGACGTGTTAGAAGGATTCTGCAATTCCTACGGGATTGAGGAGAGGCAAGGGATAAGGGTGAAAGCTCTAAGAGTTGCTTATCTGGGCACCCAGGTCGCAGTGCTGGAGATACCTGCGACGTTAGCTGCTAGGGTCGATAAAAACCGGAAAGCCAGGATTGGGTATACTGTGGTAAGGGTCAGCGTCGTACCTAGGGTCCTGAGGTGTTTTAGGTGCCACGGGTTTGGGCACATGAGCTACGGCTGTGCGAGGAAGGAAACAGGAAGGTGTCGCAAATGTGGGGAAGATGGGCACGAAATGCGGGATTGTGCGAAGGACCCCTGCTGCGTATTATGCAGGGAAAAGGGGGTGCCGGTAGAGAGGAGTCGCCATGTAGCAGGGGCCGTCAGCTGCCCTCAATTTAGGGAGGCCTTAAGGAGGAATAGGGCAACCGGGGGTAGCTAATACTTACCTTCTTGCTTATACTCCAGGTTAACCTAAACCATTGCAGGCTGGCACAGGACCTGCTCTTAAGGACGGCGGAGGAGCTTCAGGTAGATATCGTCGCCATCGCGGAACCCTATTCAATAAGGGCAAATTGGACATCCGACATCTCAGGCAGGACAGCGATATGGACAACGGGATACAATGGAAGAAGACATAAGCAGGACAGAATCAATAGAGGAAACGGATTCGTCGCTGTTGAGGTGGAAGGGAAGACAGTGGTCAGTTGCTACTACTCCCCCCGCCTCACCAGCGGCGAGTTCGCGGAGGTCCTAGGGGATCTGGAGGAGGCCAGGAGGACATGGAGGAGGAACCTCATGGTCTTGGGGGATTTTAATGCGAAGTCTCCTGCTTGGGGAGCTACATCGTTGGATGCGAAGGGCGGCATCCTGCTGGCGGCGCTCACCAGGATGGGCCTTGAAGTTGTGGACACGTGTGGCGCGTATACGTTCGAGAAAGCAGGAAGGACATCTAAAATAGATATTTTAACCTGTAATAAAAATATGTTGGATATACTTACCTCGAGCGAAGTCCTCCCAAGATATACGGCGTCCGACCATCTGTACCTGCTACACGAGTTCGCAGGCCGTCGCCAGGTGCGACCTGCGGATCCTGGTGGGTGGAAGGTGGACACGCTGGACGCACCCAGAATGCTACAGGTGTTGGACATGGAGACCGCGGATATAGACCTCACACAGCCTATGGACATCAGGTCTATCGAAAGGGTTCTTGATGCATTTGTTGCAGTTTGCGAAGCCAGCATGGAGCCCAGAAGGGCGGCCCCTTTACAGGGCCACGAAAATATGGTGGTCCAATGAGATCGCCGAGTTGAGGAGGCAGGCGAATGCGTATCGCAGGCGGTACCAACGGGCGGCGAAGAGGAGGCACCCTGAGACACCTGTATTCGCTGCAGCCTATAAAAACTGCAGGAAGTGTCTAAACAGGGAAATCATCAGAAGCAAGATCAGGGCGTGGCGTGAGCTGTGTGGTGCGGTCGAAAGCGATGTATGGGGGCGGCCCTACAAGGCAGTCATGAAGACCGTAAGGCCCAGGAGGGACCCCCCTGAGTTGACCAGGGACAGGATCAACCAGGTGCTGGAGGAGTTATTCCCATCCATGACCGATTCCAGGAATCGGAGGGTAAACCTAGCCTGGCTTGTAGGGGCAGGTAGAAGGTTGGTAACCGACGAGGAAATTTTGGAGGCAGCGAAGAACGTCAAGTTCACTAAGGCACCCGGACGAGACTTGATACCGGGGGTGACGGTAAAAGTAATTGTAGGAAACAGATTAGACTTAGTCAAGAGTCTCTTTAATGGATGCATCGTGCTAGGGATGGTGCCAGCAAGATGGAAAGAACAGAGGCTGGTACTACTGTACAAGGAGGGTAGGGACCCAAACCTCGCGTCGGCATATAGGCCCTTATGCCTAATTAGCCATTGGGCTAAATTATTCGAATGCGTACTCAGACAACGCATACTGGAAGCTCTGGGCCCTGAGGGGTTGTCGAGAAGGCAGTTTGGGTTTCGCAAGGGATGTAGCACCCTCCAGGCACTATCGGAGGTACAAAAAATAGCTGAAAAGGCAAAAGAAAACAAAATTTTTGTGCTTTGCTTACCTTTGATGTGAAGAACGCGTTTAACTCGGTCCCGTTCCACCTAATAATTGCGGAAATGACCAGGAGGGATTCCCACCCTACCTGGTCAAAATTATTAATGAGTACCTGGAAGGAAGGAAAATCTATTATAAAGTAGACGATACCTGGTGCTGGAAACGGATGGATATGGGTGTTCCACAGGGATCCGTCATCGGACCGCTTCTCTGGAACATTGCCTATGATGGAGTCCTGAAAGTAAAGCTACCGAAGGGCTGCGAGAGCTTCGGTTTCGCGGATGATTTGGCACTTGTGGCCGTGAGTCCTGATGAGCTTAACCTTAAAACGAAGCTGGAAAATAGTACGGAAGAAATTTTAAAATGGTTTGAGAAAAACCAACTCAAAATCGCGCCCGAGAAAACGGAACTTATGTTCCTGAATAAGAAGAGGCATAGAGGCCCCGAGTTTGTGATAGACGTCCAGCATCAGAGGATCCATGCAGGGACGGAAGTTAAGTACCTGGGGCTGACATTTGATAAAAGCCAGATCTTTAAAAAACACGTTGAGAATGTCACCGGTAAGGGCATCAAGACGATGTCAGCGCTCGGAAGGATAATGCCGAACGTGGGAGGACCAGGGCACAAGACAAGCCTAATCTTCTATTATGTCCTGGAGTCCATCCTGCTCTATGCGGCGCCAATTTGGGCACGATGGACCAGTGTTGGCGCCAACATGAAGAGGTTAGAAAGCGCGCAGAGCTTGGGACTGATAAGGGTCACGAAGGCGTATCGTACGGTCGCGCGAAGCATGTTGCCGGTCATTGCGGGTGTCATTCCGATCGCACTGAAGGTCGCGGAGAGATGCCAAATTCATCAGGCGGAAGAGGAAGCGAAGGAGTTGCTGGGGGTGGATCACCAAGACCTTCGCGCCACCATCCTAGCGGAGAGGAAGAGGATAAGGGAGGAAACCCTAGAAGAATGGCAGGACATATGGGACCGGGACGGAAGGGGGAAACTTACATACCGCTGGATCCCGAATCTCAAGGCATGGCTTCAAAGGCCTGTAGGACAAGTTAATCACTATTTAACGCAGGCATTCACAGGACATGGATCCTATGCAATATTTAAGAAGAGGATAGGAAAAGCGCAAAGTGACCTATGTTGGTATGGGTGTGCGGTACCTGACACAGTAGATCACACCCTTACACAATGTAAGAAGTGGGTAGGACAGCGCGGAAGATTGCGAGAGGAGCTCCAGCTGGAGGAAGACTTCAGAATTGAAGACCTGGGTTCCAGAATGATACAAGATCGCGAAAAATGGAATGTGATATTATCATTCATCACGGAAATTATGACTGGGAAAGCAAAAACGGAGAGAGAAATGGATATAGAGGTTAGACGGAGAAGTAACAGAACATAGTTACAAGTTTGTAATACCTATGGCGGGATTACTTAATCTAGTCTAGAATTCCCAGAATTCTCAGAATTTATTTATTTACTTAGCTACTTTCAAGTACCTATTCATTTATTTATTTAATAACTGTTTATTTATTTATTTATTTATTATTTACTGTTACTTTACTTACGGGATGGTGACCTTTACACGCCTACCCTATTTTATTCATTTTATCTATTAATCATTCTATATTTCATTTATTACAGTGTTTTATTTATACTTGTTATTATTTATTTTATTCCTTTTACACTGTTTTATTATTATTTTTATTTATAATTGAACACTACCTTATTTTATCTTCTCACGAAACTGTTCTTTTACATTTTACCCGTTGTATCAACTGACATATTTACCTCAGTAAACATAACTACATCCTTAGCTCTATTCTTATTTTATTTTATTTGGTAGTATTCTTTCATTGTGCTACTCTGTTTTCTTTACCTTATCTTTATTTCTATTTTCATTTTTAGTTTCATTACTAGTATTATACTCATTGTTTATATTTTGTTTATATTATGCTTATGCCATGGTAGGTCTTATCCTAGATGGCAGGTTATACTCTGTATGTATATATGGGTATTAGGATAATAAAGACATGCGGGGATGTAACCCCGATCTATTGTGATACCCCACCCTCGGGCTTCCCTCGACGGTGGGTAGTTTGCGAGCCCATGTGCTACCAGGACTTCCCTGGTGGCCTCCGCGGGGCGAAGTAATGCGGACAGCGGTTCCGCCCCGCGGTGTTGGGGGTCAGTGGAGGGTTAAAAAAAAAAAAAAAAAAAAAAAGGTCAGGGTTAGGTCTGGGTTAGGTCTGGGTTAGGTCTGGGTTAGGACTGGGTTATGTCTGGGTTAGGACTGGGTTAGGACTGGGTTAGGTCTGGGTTATGTCTCTCGTGTGTGACGTCGGAGTGTGCGGTCGTGTCCTTCGGCGCTCCGGACAAGTGGGTGTATTTCGTGGGGAAAACAGAGTTTTCCCCCCCTTTCAAGTGTACGAAGTCAAAGCTCTACTGAAGTGGAACAGTGCGGAGATAAATCTCGGACAATTCTGTGCCGGGAAAACGTATATAGATGTTTTATAGTTCGGAGGTGCTTAATGGCGTCTGAAAAGTAAAAGTGACAGTTGAGATTGTCAGTTTGACAAGACGGATGCCCAGTGTTTTCGAAAAAGGACCCTACTCACACACGGGGAGAGCCACATAGACGAGGATCGGAGATGGCGGGACAGCAGGGATGGACCAAAAGAAGAAGGAGGAGAGAAATCGGCAGGCAAGGTAAGAAAAAATATGACAGTTTTATGGTCTTAACAGAGAGGGAAAGATGGCGGATGGCAAGAGACGTACGATGCGCGGACGACGATGTGACGTCACTGCGCATGTGCGTGTTCCTCCGTCATCTCTTTCATTTAACTAACTCTAGAGCGGGACTTTCGCATACCCTAAACCCGTTTATTAAATGTAAGGGGTTGCGAACTTACCGAGCTGATCTTCGAGGCTGTAGGCGGTGGAAAAGCTCTTTCCTGGAGTTTTTCCACTCAAGGTACGTAACACGCGCACGTATGTCTCACCTCGCGATCACAGGGGGGGGGCCACTGTCTTTCCGGTCTATTTAAGGTCGGTTTTTTCCGTGGGCCCGACGCCGTTGCTGCACTGGGCAGGGGGGTGGGGTGGTGGCGCGAAACCCTTTGGGTCGCGCTGCACCTCCCGGGTCGTGGGTGGTGCGGCGGAGGGGCCGTGGTGGCCGGCTTTAACTTTCTTTGTCCGGACCACGTTGCTATACAGCAGCATGGCCGGCGGAAGTGACGTGAGGTGGGAGATGCGTGCGTTGAGCCTATGGTGGGCCGCTACGTCATCAGCTGCGCGCGCGTGGCGTCCAGCCAAGATGGCTAAAAGATGGCGGCCGGTGTCTGTTGTTTTCATTTACACTACACACACGGCCGATGATATGCACATTTGTCACAATTAGTTTTATCGTTGTCTCACTTTAGTCTTCTACTTTACGGTCTTACAACATACAGGCTACTAGTATTATTCACACAAAATCACACACATCCTAGTGTATACACCGTTTCTTATATATCGCTATACTTTAACGGCGTTTCATTTTATTTTACTTTTATTTTTACTGCTCTTAATTTAAATATTTATATCCTTATAGTTTATTTTAGTTTTATTTTCATTGATTTCATTTATTATCTATTATTATTTATTTGATATTTATTTTATTTATTATTATTTATCTTGTCAGACTAACCAATACTATACTATAACCCATAACTAAATATCTACCCACACCCTCACATAAACATATCTTAGCTATTTCACGCTAAAACCATTCAGTAGGCTCACATCTAAATGGCTTATCTACTTAGAAATCCTAATTTTATTTTATTTTATTTATGTGAATCTACGTTTTACCAAAGTAGCCCAGACAGACACAGACACCGGTTTTTTTTTGCTTTGTTTTACATTAAAATTAAAAGCACGCCTACATTTCACTACTTTTCACTATTTTCAATGGAACCGTCTTACTTATTTATTCACTAAGAAATATTCCGTAACAACAAACACTGCATGCCTAGCGACGGCTAACCCGCCACGGGCAAATTTTCTCCCCCGCAAGGGGATACGCGTTTTGTATGCCCCCTCCCTCCCGCGGCTGGGAGAGCCCTGAGCGGGGGGGGGGGGCGTGGACGCGCGAAGTCGCAAATAAGACAAGAGGGAAAATACGGAATTAAATCGGAGAACACACGTGGCACGAGAAATGGCCGGCGTACGTGATGATGAGACGGACCATGTGCTACGTCACTGCGCCTGCGTATAGGATTATAGATGGACGCGCCGTTTGTTTACGCGCTCGGTGTGTTCGGCTTTGATACAGCCGACATTGATGCGGCAGAGGTTTCCTCTTACCTATAGCATACATACATAAAATGCTAATAGAAATAAAATGCCAATAGAAACAACAACCACCCTACCTTTCCTTTCTTTCTACAACAAACCATTGCTTACTTTCTTCATCCATACAGGTACACGTAACATACTATTTCTATCAGAGCAGCTTAGATCACTCCACACACATATGAAATATTTTATTTCTTTTCTTTTCTTTTCTTTTTCTTTTCTATCCTTCCCACCTACCTCATATCTATTTATTTATTTATTACACTCTATCTTATTCTATTCTATTTTATTTTATTATATTTCACTGTAAATCCTATAAATTTTAATCTTATTTTACTCTATATCTTATTTCTCGTATTTTCTTTATTTCCACTCTTCTTTTTCTTTCTTTTAACCCCTCACATACACACTTTCTGCCCTTCTTTCTCTTTTAGCTTGCTGCACAGTTAAGGGCTCTCATAGTAGCAATTATAGAAATGTAAAGTCGCAACGAGATCTCACACTTCTAACTCTCCTGTTCTGTCCTTTCTCTTTTTCCTTGCAAAATAAAACGGGAAGCGAAATAGGGGGGGTATGGGTGTGAATAAAGGAAAGGAAACAGAAATTATGCTAATAAAAACGAGAGGAAACGAGGCGCCGGCCCACGGTGATCGATAGGGCGTGGGCGGTGTAAGGGACAGGGAACTAAATCGGGCACTCTCTACAGGGGGGACCACATGACCCTGACACGACAAGTTACACTACAGACAGGTACATCACCCTAGCTCTGGACGCAGCCACACATAACATGCATAACAAATCGCACACACGCAGTATAAACCGGACTAAGGGGACATTGCAAGTACACAGTGACACATTACACACAGAACACAGGGTTAAACTAGGAGCTAGGGGTGGGGGAAGGGCACACATAAACCACCAGACGGGGCCTGGCCATCCCGACTGGCGCTGCTGGCCAAATGTACAAACATGGAATATGGACAAAGACAAAAGGAATACGGTTACCGGACCAGGGGACTTCGGACCCCCAGGTCCCGGCCTGTCGGTTGGCGAGCGAGAGGGCCGCCGCAGGTCGTCATCCTACGACCTCTCTGTGCACCTGGTGGGCACCGGGCCAGGGCACAAGAATCTGCAACCGGGAAAGGGGAAGGGGAAGGGTAAGGGAGCCAGAAGAGCTATGCGAGGGAAATTGGCTCTGGCACGGGGACGGACTCCGGGGCGACACTGACTCGGAGGCCTTCCGGACTCCAGTCCTGGAGAGAATTATCCAGCGGACGGGGATGCGAGAAGGGAAACACCGGCGAGGGCTATGAGCCCGGGGTCGCCGATCCTCGCACCACTTGCGGGGTACGAGCAAATAGAAATATTTGCTCGGGCCCCAAGGTGAGGCGCGACGCCGCCAGGAGAAACCACGGCGAGGGAGGAGGTACAGGTCGTCTCCTCTGACTCGGGGGACGAGGGCCAAAGGAGGAGGACGGCGAAGGAAAAGCCCACCGAGGGCGCCACGACCAGGGACCCTGGCCCCCGGGAAAAGGAAGGGGGCAAGGACAACGGAGACAAAAGGGTAGAGAGTGTCGACCTGGAGAAGGGGACAGCCGTACCCGTACCCCAGGAAACAGACGACGGAATGGGGAATAAGGTATCGAAAGGCATAAACCGCGATACTATACTGACGGAGATGAGGCGAGTGGACCTCAGTATGGACGTGGATATCGGCCGTCTGGAGGAGGAACTGAAGGAGATTGCCGATTTCCTGGGTGCCGATAAATGCACCGGTTTCTTCTCCGCCTCCTGCCGGATGAGGATCAGAAACTGTGGGACGATATTAAAGGAGATCAGGGCTAATGGAAATTCGAGGAGAAACCTGACAACCATGGTTGCGAGGTATGTAGCGGGATCCGAGGGAGGGGACAAGGAGGTGCCAACCACCGTAGAGGCTGGTACGCAGACGGGGTCGGTCACACGAATGGAAGGGGAGACACAGACCGAAGGAACGGACGGGAAGGAATGCGCTGGCTACGCGACCTCCCTGACAGCAAAGAGGAAGGGGGGCACCCTCCCACTGACACGAGAAACCCCGACGGGGGCAGAAAAATCAGAAGGAGGTGCCTCGCGGTGGGTGACTCAGGGGAGGCGGGCGATAAGGCCCCCGGTGCGAAGGAAGGAGCGAGAGGGGAAAAGGGGAGAGGAGATGCCTTCCCCCCCCCTTCCCAGTGTCGCAGTAGAGGACAGTACCACTCGACGGGCAGGGGGCCCCTCTGAGGGAGGCTGGGAGGTGCAGAGGAGAGCAAAAAGAAAGGAAAGAAGAAATAGGGAGGGGGAAGATACAGATGGACGGGCCCAGGTAAGGGAGGAATTAAACAAGAAAGGGGCGAAGGAACAGGCTGCCCCGGGAAAGGCTGTGAGAGTACCCAGGGGCCCTAGGAACGAAGCCATTACGGTAAAGGCGAATGGCAGAACATACGGAGAAGTTTTCCGAAATATTGCGGACAAGATGGGGGGAAAGCTTGGGGAAGTCCAGAAAGTGCGCAAGACCAGGACGGGTGATCTTATCCTGGAACTGAGCGGGAAGGGGAGTGCTGCTGCGACTTCGGAGGCCAACCGTGGTGAAATGGGGGAGGGTTTCGTGGTCAGAGAACTTACCCCCAGGGTCGAGATCGAGATAAGGGATCTCGACCCCATTGTCGATGGCAATGAAATCCTGGCGGTGGTGGCCGCGCACTGTGGCGCAGAAGGTGTGGGTGACGCGAGGGTAAAGGTCATCCGGAGCACATTTGGCGGGGGAAGGTTGGCGGTTGTGGATGCCCCCCTCAGGTGGACACAAGGTGGTGACTTTGAGAAGGGGCCGAGAGTAAAGATAGGTTTTACTGTCTGCCGCCTGAGGGTGGCCCCTAGGGTGCAAAGATGTTTTGGGTGTCTCGACTAAGGGCACGTGAGGGCTTTCTGTCCGATGGGAAGGGGGGGGCCCAAATCTGTGCCACAGGTGCGGTCAGGAGGGCCATGTGGCGCGGTCCTGTACCTCGCCCCCTTGCTGCATACTGTGCAAGCGTAGGGGTTACGCGACCGGAGGACTGGGGCACCCCTCGGGCGCGGGGGTATGCCCGGTCTTCCGGGAGTATCTGCGCGGGGGTGGGGGTGATCTGGTGCCTTCACGGTCCTGCAGGTAAATCTAAACAGGTGCAGGCTTGCGCAGGACCTGCTGTTCCGGACGGCCGACTCGGTTCGGGCGGACGTTGTGCTGGTTTCAGAACCGTACAGGGTCCGTCCGGACTGGGTGGGAGACGTCTCGGGGTCGGCGGCCGTGTGGGTCACCGGAATAAATGGGCTGCGCCATGTGACCGATAGCGAAACTGTCGGTGTTGGTTTTGCCGCCGTCAGGATTGAGGGGATCACGGTGTGCAGCTGCTATTACACGCCGAGACATGGGCCGAGGGAGCTGGACGCCGCCCTCCACGAGCTGGAACGTGAAAGGGCCAGCTGGGGTAGGGCTGTCGTTGGAGGTGACTTCAACTCCAGCTCGCCCGCGTGGGGGTCCAGCTCTTTCGATGCAAGGGGAAAGGGCGTTGCCCTCCAGGGGGTTTTTGACAGAATGGGATTAATCCCAGTCATGACCTCTGGGGGGCACACCTTCGAAAGAAATGGTCGCACGTCCAAGATAGATATCTTGGCGTGCGACCCAGTGACGCTGCGTGGTGTGACGAGGTGTGAGGTCTTGCAGACCTACTCCGCGTCAGACCACAGATATCTGCTGCACATCGTGGGGGGAAGGGCCACGAATCGTGCCCCCCGCGACAACGGTGGGGGATGGAGGTTCAACACTCTGGACGTGAACTGGCTCCTCGAGGCCTTCGACCGGCTTACGGCCGGGCTGCAGGCACCCTTCTGGGAGGAGGGGGAGATGGAGGCCTTTCTGGACGCCTGCGAGGGGGCGTGCTTGGCTAGCATGGACCCCCGCAGGCAGACCCCTGTAACGCGGCGATCAAAGGCATGGTGGACGCCCGAGATAGCGGAACTGCGACGCCAGGCAAACCGGCGACACAGGGCATATCAGCGGGCCCTGAGGAGAGAACGACAGTGGACCGGGGAACTCCGCGAGAGTTACAGGGAGGCCAGGAAGGCCCTCAGAAGGGAAATTATCAAGAGCAGGATTGCAGCCTGAAAAAGCCTGTGTGGCCAGGTCGAGGGCGACGTGTGGGGGAAGCCCTACAAGGCGGCCATGAGCATCGTCAAGCCCTGGTCGGATCCGCCGGTGCTGTCGGCGGAAAAAGCCAGGGGGGTAGTGGAGACACTATTCCCTAGGGCGACCGGCGAACCCGCACTCCAAACCTTCGACCCGGGGTGGGAGGCGACCCTCGAGGGTTTTGTGCCGGTTGAGCCCGGGGAGGTCGTAGAGGCCTGTTCGGGGCTCAAGGTCGATCGGGCCCCGGGAAGGGATAACGTTCCGGGGAGGGTGGTCGCGGCCATTACCCGAAATAGGGCCGAGAGGGTGGCGTGCCTCTTCAACAGCTGTCTGTTGAGGGGGTACGTCCCCCCCAGAATGAGGGAGCAGAGGTTGGTGCTGATCAGAAAGGCGGGGAGGGACCCTGGGTCCCCCTCAGCCTACAGACCCCTCTGCCTCCTCTCTGGGTGGGCTAAGACCTTCGAGGCGGTCCTTAGGGGAAGGCTTATGGCGGCCATCGGGCCTGAAGGGCTCTCGGACAGACAATACGGCTTCCGCAAAGGGCGAAATACGGCGCAGGCCCTCGAGGTGGCGGCGGGGGTGGCCAGGGAAGCGCGGGACAAACGTAGGTTCTGCGTCCTGGTCGCCCTTGACGTGAAAAACGCCTTCAACTCCTTGAGGTGGAGACACATCCTGGAGGCGGGGATAGCGCGTGGAATCCCGTCGTACCTCACAAGGATTCTGGTAGGGTACTTCCAGAACCGAAAAGTGTGGTACAAGACGGAGGAGGTGCCAAAATACATCGTGGCAGAAATGGGGGTACCACAGGGATCGGTCTGGGGCCCTACCCTGTGGAATCTGGCGTACGACGGGGTCCTAAGGTGCGCCCTGGCTCCGGGATGTAGGATGGTGGGTTATGCCGACGACATCGCACTGGTGGCATCGGCGGGGACGACTCGGGCTCTCGAGGAGTCTGTAAACCACTCCATAAGTGTTATTATGGAGTGGCTCGTAAGACACGATCTGGAGGTTGCACCCTCCAAGACAGAAGTCTTCTCACTAAACAAGAAATGGATCGGGGAATTTAAGATTCGTGTCGCGGGGGCGGAGGTTGGACTCAGCACCCAGATCAAATACCTGGGGGTCACCTTCGATAGGAGCCACAGTTTCCGCGTGCATGTGGAAACTGTGGCCTCAAGGGCGGTGCGAGTTATGGCGGCTCTGGCTCGCATCATGCCCAATATCGGGGGGCCCGGACAGGCGAAAAGTCTATTCTACTATCGGGTGTTGGAGTCCATCCTTCTCTACGCCTCCCCCATATGTTCGGAGGCCTTGGATTTGGAAGCCAACAGGGTAAAATTAAAAAGGGCCCAGAGGGTGGGACTCGCACGGGTGGTAAAGGCTTACTGATCCGTGTCCCTGGATGCCCTAAACGTTCTGGCGGGGATACCACCCATAGAGTTGACTATAAGGGAAAGGTCGGCACTTTACGCCCTTGAAAGGGCTCGGGCTAGAACGGTGGCACAGGGCGCTGACACTGACATCGGGGTGCAGGATTTTGAGGAAGAGAAGAAGAGACTAAAACTGCAAACGTCCCACACCTGGCAGCAGCACTGGGAAACAAGATGCGCGGACAAAGTAACCTATGGGTGGATCCCTTGTATACGGGACTGGGTCGAAAGGGGGCACGGGGCCCTTACTTATCACATCACACAGGCGCTGACCGGTCACGGATGCTTTAACGAGTTCAGGCACCGGATCGGGAAGGCGTCCTGTGGGTTGTGCTGGTATGGCTGTGGGGCGGTAGACACAGCTGAGCACACGCTCGCTGTGTGCAGAAAATGGGAGGAGAGAAGGAGGGAGTTGGCTGTGACCCTCGGCATCGAGAGGGTCACGATAGGGGTAATGGGTAGCAAATTAAGGGAGGGCAGTACCGAATGGGAGGCCATTCGGCTGTATATTACGCAAGTAATAGAAGAGAAGGAGGGTTTTGAAAGGGAGATAGATCGAGCCAGGAGAAGGGGCCTTCCTCCCCCCCCCCTCCTCTACCGCCCCCCACCGGTAGCCTTTGCCGCCCGGACGGACGGGCCGGCACTGGGGGAAAAGTCCAGAAACTGGCCATGGGGAAGCTTTTCTTTTTCTTTTTCTTTTCCCCGCAGGGGCCTTGGAAGTACAGCGATATACACACCTACACCTGTATTATTACTTACTGTATTTATTTATGTATTTATTTTATTTATATATTTATTTTACTTTTACTTTATTTTAATTTAAATTATTATATATTGTTTAAATATCGCGTTAATTCGAAGCATATAAGAATAGTAGAATATTATTCGTCACCCGGTATTGTTTTCTGCGTATGTAACCGACTCGAGACTGTTCGACTCTCGTGTCCGCGATGCGAAAACAAGACAGGTTATAAAAACTGTCACATACGGATTTCTTCGAAACATCACGCGATCGACGAAACTACGCATGATTGCGAGCTAACGTTTCGGCGCGTGTATAAAGAGAAGGTACGACAATAATAAGTTGGACAAAGACGAATTCAAATTCGTCTACAGCGCCGCTAGTCGGAGATTCTCACCTCCGAATTTGACTAACCGTGCTGGATCGTCACTCTTAACTTGGAACCGGCAGTGAGCAGATGGGCATACGATCCCGCTCCCCCGGAATTTCCAAGACGTTCGAATAGTTTCGAGTCACTCGAACTTTCGACGAAATTGTAAACGTGGGTTGGAAGTGCAGTACGAGAACGGATTGGGAATCCATCCGGTACCGTCAATACTTCCGCAAAACCCGTTTACAATTTAAAATCAAAGAGTCGTAAACGTGGACAGGAAGTTCAAATACGGAACGGATTGTAAAACAATCCTATACCGTGAACTTCCACAACCCGTTTACTATTTAAAAGAGTCGTAAACGTGGACAGGAAGTTCAATACGGAACGGATTGGAAAACAATCCTATACCGTGAACAACAAGTTCAATACGGAACGGATTGGAAAACAATCCTATACCGTGAACTTGCACAGGACGTTCAAACGGAACGGGTTGAAAAACAACCCCATCCCGTGAACCTCCGCAGGACGTTCAATACGGAACGGGTTGTAAAACAATCCCCTCCCGTGAACTTCCGTAAGCCGTTTACCAATTAAACAGATTAGGTCGGAACACGACCTGATACATAGACTGTAAAGATATCGCAGGTTATAATCCGAGATTTCGAATTCAGCAGTGGGTACGATCCACCTCAGCCTGAATACAGACACGGATCGCTGTAATCAGAGGTCGTGTCCGAAGTATTCAGCAGTGGCTACGACCCACCTTGGGCTGAAAAATAAAAAGTAAAAGAGAACACGGATCGCTGCAATCAGAGGTCGTGTTTAATGTATCGAGGTTGACTCTCGTACCTCTCTTGTATATCAAACGGTTCGGAACCCACAATCCAGGGGTGTATAAAATACCCTGGGTGGATTTACCACCTTCTAGTCGAAGTGTGGGACAACTTTAACTCCCAGCTTACGACGAACAGCAGAATACCTCCAAAGATCGCCAGTCTAGTACGGTCACTGTGCGTAGGACGTTAATTCATCAAGCTACGTGGTGTCAGGCCCAATCGTAAGTCGACCCAAGGGCGCCGTTGGCACACCTGCATCACACCGTGCCCGTACGCACGCAATAAGGTGGTAAAAAAGGGCCGAGGAGCGGATACGGTTGCACCTTCTCCTACGATAGTCGAAACCTGCAGTCGGGAAAGAAACGAGGTTGAATCTCGTCTTTCCCAAAACTGCAATCAGCTGTTTCCCGGTTTAAAGGGAACGCACACAAACATATACAGTCCACTAGCTTGTCTGCGTAACGCGGCGGCTGAGTTTCCCCGCTCCTGAGTGCGACAAGCACAATCAGGAGCGCGTGAACATTAACACGAGACGGAGAGAGTGACAAACGTTACCGTATATTTACATCTCGTTCCGTCTCTTTTTGTTTCAGAACAGCGTGACGCGAGCACACGCCAGACGCCAGTCAGACAGGCGAGGTTTTTGTCGCGTATAATCTAATTAAGACAGGCTGTTCGCATTTAAAGGTCCACAATAAACGACGTCGTCGAACTCTTTCGACAACGTGAAATTATATATAACGTGTGACAATTACTTTTCCATCCTCCTATTCCCTCGTGATCCGGACCCCCGTTAGACGAGGTTCTCAAATCAGTGTTTGAGCCCTCCACATTCTAACATATATATATATATTCACCTAGTTATTTTATACCATTTTATATTTTATACCATTATATATTTTATATACCACTTTATATTTTATATATTGACATCTATTCATATGATCCACTATTATATCGTGTTCTTATTACCTACCTTACCCTACATGCGAAATAAAGTTCTAAATCATCGCTATGTATAAACTATTTAAGTTACTCAGGTTTTCATTTTATTGGTTTGACTGATTTATCGTTATGTCTTATTTTTATTTTATTTATTTACTCACCTACATATCATCCTATCCAGTTATTTTGCACGGTACACTTTTATCTACACATAGAGTTTTTCGCATACATATTCTCCCCCAACGGTAACTATACTATGCCCTAATACATATCGATATGTTATCTCATCTTATTCCACCTAAAATTAAAATCTAAATCTAAAACTAAACTAAATCTCGAGTACGGCATAGTACAGCATCTACCGTATATCTATATGGTACCTCACAGCCCCTTAGCATACTCTAATATCACTTAGCTGTTATTTCCATTATATATTATTTATATTTTATTTCTACTTTATTTATTTTATTTCTATTTAAAACTCTTACTTTAATCTAAAATTTTAACTTAACTACTTTACTTCAACGGTTTTCTTTTGTTTTATATCTTGTTACTCATTCTTACCCTATTTAAATTTTACCTCATACAACACTGGATGTGTCATTTTCACTCTCCCATCTAAGTACTCAAATATCGAATATCGTACAAGTACACACCATGGCCATCTGTGGGGAAATCCTGCTCACCAGGTACGTTCAAGGTAAGGGGGGAGAATAAAGGTGAGCTCTACCTTAGGAGGAAGCGATACCATCTGCAGCGTACGGTGCAGAGATGGCAGCACCTGCCAAAGTACAGGTAGGTGAATTTCCTTGCTACACGCGACGTTGCGGTAAAGTACCGACGTTGGGGACCGGGGTATACCCAAGCGGGACGGCCTAATTCCGTGGAGACGCTGGGTATTACCGCTGCCGGTAACATAAGAACAGAAATTACCATAGGGAGACTTATTGCTAAAATAAATTTTTCGGTATTTTAATTGATATTCAACACAAGTAAAGGACTAGGATCACATTTAATTATTATTTTAACATTCCATTTTATCTTATTATCGCACTTTATTGAACTTATATATCTTTAATACTTCTACCCCCCCTTTTAGGCCGCGACAAGATGTCCGATGTATACTCTTACT
This sequence comes from Colletes collaris, assembly GCA_030068185.1. Classification (NCBI taxonomy): domain Eukaryota; kingdom Metazoa; phylum Arthropoda; class Insecta; order Hymenoptera; family Colletidae; genus Colletes; species Colletes collaris. The sequence continues at coordinate 144,091 of JASGYR010000022.1, read as the reverse complement.
TTATTTTATCTTTCATTTTACACGCTCAAGTACTATTTTATTTCACTACATTTTATTCCTAGTCGTACATACTTAATTGCATACTTTTGGATAGGCCCTAAATTAAAAAATTAAAAACTATTGTTAGAATGTGGAGGGCTCAAACACTGATTTGAGAACCTCGTCTAACGGGGGTCCGGATCACGAGGGAATAGGAGGATGGAAAAGTAATTGTCACACGTTATATATAATTTCACGTCGTCGAAAGAGTTCGACGACGTCGTTTATTGTGGACCTTTAAATGCGAACAGCCTGTCTTAATTAGATTATACGCGACAAAAACCTCGCCTGTCTGACTGGCGTCTGGCGTGTGCTCGCGTCACGCTGTTCTGAAACAAAAGAGACGGAACGAGATGTAAATATACGGTAACGTTTGTCACTCTCTCCGTCTCGTGTTAATGTTCACGTGCTCCTGATTGTGCTTGTCGCACTCAGGAGCGGGGAAACTCAGCCGCCGCGTTACGCAGACAAGCTAGTGGACTGTATATGTTTGTGTGCGTTCCCTTTAAACCGGGAAACAGCTGATTGCAGTTTTGGGAAAGACGAGATTCAACCTCGTTTCTTTCCCGACTGCAGGTTTCGACTATCGTAGGAGAAGGTGCAACCGTATCCGCTCCTCGGCCCTTTTTTACCACCTTATTGCGTGCGTACGGGCACGGTGTGATGCAGGTGTGCCAACGGCGCCCTTGGGTCGACTTACGATTGGGCCTGACACCACGTAGCTTGATGAATTAACGTCCTACGCACAGTGACCGTACTAGACTGGCGATCTTTGGAGGTATTCTGCTGTTCGTCGTAAGCTGGGAGTTAAAGTTGTCCCACACTTCGACTAGAAGGTGGTAAATCCACCCAGGGTATTTTATACACCCCTGGATTGTGGGTTCCGAACCGTTTGATATACAAGAGAGGTACGAGAGTCAACCTCGATACATTAAACACGACCTCTGATTGCAGCGATCCGTGTTCTCTTTTACTTTTTATTTTTCAGACCAAGGTGGGTCGTAGCCACTGCTGAATACTTCGGACACGACCTCTGATTACAGCGATCCGTGTCTGTATTCAGGCTGAGGTGGATCGTACCCACTGCTGAATTCGAAATCTCGGATTATAACCTGCGATATCTTTACAGTCTTTTGATCAGGTCGTGTTCCGACCTAATCTGTTTAATTGGTAAACGGCTTACGGAAGTTCACGGGAGGGGATTGTTTTACAACCCGTTCCGTATTGAACGTCCTGCGGAGGTTCACGGGATGGGGTTGTTTTTCAACCCGTTCCGTTTGAACGTCCTGTGCAAGTTCACGGTATAGGATTGTTTTCCAATCCGTTCCGTATTTGAACTTCCTGTCCACGTTTACGACTCTTTGATTTTAAATTGTAAACGGGTTTTGCGGAAGTATTGACGGTACCGGATGGATTCCCAATCCGTTCTCGTACTGCACTTCCAACCCACGTTTACAATTTCGTCGAAAGTTCAAGTGACTCGAAACTATTCGAACGTCTTGGAAATTCCGGGGGAGCGGGATCGTATGCCCATCTGCTCACTGCCGGTTCCAAGTTAAGAGTGACGATCCAGCACGGTTAGTCAAATTCGGAGAGGAGAATCTCCGACTAGCGGCGCTGTAGACGAATTTGAATTCGTCTTTGTCCAACTTATTATTGTCGTACCTTCTCTTTATACACGCGCCGAAACGTTAGCTCGAAATCACGCGTAGTTTCGTCGATCGCGTGATGTTTCGAAGAAATCCGTATGTGACAGTTTTTATAACCTGCCTTGTTTTCGCGTAGCGGACACGAGAGTCGAACAGTCTCGAGTCGGTTACATACGCAGAAAACAATACCGGGTGACGAATAATATTCTACTATTCTTATATGCTTCGAATTAACGCGATATTTAAACAACTATAAAATTCACTCTATTTCAACCTGCATCTAATAGTATCACCATTATTAGTTTCAATATTATCACTTAAATGTCTCCCACATAAATATAGCTCACACCTTTTACTGCTTTCGGGTTTTACACACCCCATTACAGTATCTTATTTACAAAAATACCTTTTACTATTACACATTATACACACTATATTGTTTTCCTTCAAAACTATGCTATTATATACTTACTTATTTCTTCGTTTCTTAATACTATTTGAGTCTGACTGTATACTATCTTCGTTCCCTTTCTATTCCTATTTTATTATTACTTTCATTTTCACCTACCTTAGTTTATCTCAGTTTATCTTGATTTTACTTACATCTTATATGTATTTATTTATTTATACTTATTTATTACTATCTTTTAATTATTTTTATCTACTTATTTCTTACCCCGCTTCACTACGTTTTATTTTATATTACTCTAGCTAGAAACTAAATATGTTTATGACTATACCTTGAAGATACTTAAACCCGGATATTGTCTGTACGTAGGCTGCAGACAATTAACGATAGGAAAAAATAACGAGAATAAATAAACAAAATAACATGCAACAACAACAATAAGAAGAATCAAAATTTTCACCACAGTTTTAATCTCACTCTATCAAGTGCCATACACTCTGCTAAGTTTTAATTCTTTATTTACCCCACTCTACTTAACCTATCTCATATTGTTTTGTAATTCTAATCTAATTTAAATTCATCCATAATTTATAAACCATAAATTATAAATGACATAACAAATAAATAAATATACTTTACTCATCATTCGTTAAAGTATATTTCACATTTTAGGGGCCTTACTACATTTATAAGTATTCCCACCTGTTTAAAGATTGCATAATGCCGAGCGATTAGCCTCGGCCGCAATTACCGTTAATCCTGTTAACGTACAATAACCAAGAGATTATCTCTAATTGGATTTGTATAGCGAACGGTGATTGAAAAACGTGTGTATTATTAGTTTTTCTGACATCGGTAACGGCTCATTACCTTTCGATTCGAGTGTGCTAACGGTGTTAGTGACGTCAGTACCGTGAGAGAGTAGTGCGCCAATAATGTGACAAGGAGAGACAGCGCCACGGAACGACCAGTAAGAGTACCGCGGCGACGTCTTCGGCTGTCAATCCGTATCATTCTTACGGCGACTTCTGACCGAGACGCATCGGCTCCCGATCATATTTCGATCAGAAGTTAATCGCGATTGAAGAGGGAAAATCCTCTTGCGAGAAAGCCATAAAGACTGCTGTTCAAAGGGTGTAGCGAGCCTTGCTCGAAAAGGTCGGAAATTCATTCCCACCTTGCTTGGAAAACACGATTCGCATCTCGATTCGTGCAAGTTCACCTGCTTCTCGTTCGAGCAAATCTCGATCGAGTCTAATTAATTTAAATTTACTGCATATTTTGGAGGGCTCGAGAATACACCAATAGGGTGTACGACCCCTCCTGTGCGGAGTTTAAAGGTCTATTCCAACGTATACACGTTGAATCATCCAGAAGTCGGCGATACCGCCCATACTTCTGGGTGATTGCCCTTCGGCATAGGAGACACCAAAAGGAGGCACCTACGTGGTGTACCTCCTGGTGGGCTTACTGTAGTCAGGTCCACGTCCATTGCGGACGTGTGATTTTCGGTCTTCGCCTCCTTATTTCTACAGATCCCGCCGGTGTAACGTTTAGAGGAGCACCAGTGCGGAGAAGTAACGGAGTCGTGGGTCAGGCCCCCGCGTAGTTCAAAATACTGCAACGTATCACGTCGAGTAGTGTATTCGTGCAGTGAACAACGTGTTGTCGGGCTTCGCAGTGTAACTCTCGGCCAAATAAGTCATCTGTTGGAACGTGTTAAGAGAAGCCGCAGATTGACGGTCGTGCAGTGCACTGCAGTGCGACTCGACGCACAGACTCAGTGTGCATACTCACGGGAACAGTGCATTAGGAGCCTTACAACCTCCTCTTGCATCCCCGTCCACTGGGCAATCGACCACTGAATCGGCGAGGAAAAGAAGTTTAATTCTTTTCCTAGCCAAAATACACTCCACTTATATTTCGTAATTTACGAAAGTTTACATTTCTCCGCTCCGATACGTTCGAATTACGAACCAAGGAGCGCGAGCAAACGAGCGCGACGAAGATACGTATAACGTGTACGTGTGTCTAACACATAGTCGTGTTTTTCTGTTCTTAGGAATCCTGGCCTGCCTCAATCTTCCGAGTTCGGCGACCGAGCTAGGCAGGGACGAGGCTAAAGCGATTTTCATATAATATTGTTCAGTCTCGTTAATTCTGGTTAATTATAATTATTCTTTGGATTTTCTTTGTTTCTTTTATTTGTCTATTTTATAATAAAAGGTCGGTCTTTAAGACCGACGAAAAGAAAATCATTTGTGTCCGATTCACTTCCCCTATAATACTCCCACACCTCTATCCGGACTCATTCGTTAAAAGTATATATTCAATACTTTTTAACACCACCAAATATCCGGGACAAACAGATATTACCCACAGTCTAGTCTAAATTTTCTATTTTATCTTATTTTATTTTATTTTATTCTATCCTCTTTATTTTATCTTCTCTATGCTACCCTTATTTTTTATTTTTAGTATCATACAATTTTAATATCTCTCCCAGACTCTCTAGTCCTTCGTATATCTCATTTTAGTCTTATCCGTACTTCATGTTATCTCATCTTATTTTACCATTCACTAGCATTATTTTATTGCATTTTAGTTTATTCTATATATTTTACCATTTCACCATACACTCAGCTCTACTTTTATACCTTTTCTTCACGGTATATCAGAAGTTAACCGAAATGTAACAAAACCTGGTAGTATCTTTTCCTTTAAATTAAATTACTCTTATTATTATACTCTCATATAGTATAAAATATTATATACGTGACCTCCATCATTGCGGACTGTTTTTACCGTGGAGGCCCGTTTATTCTTTCTCTTCTTTCTTTTCTTTCTATGTACATCTTACATCGATCTCAATTCTATTCTATTCTATTCTAGTCTTACCCCACAGTCTACCCCTACTTGTATTTCTTATTCTCATTTTACACATACTTTATATTACTCTACATATTTTAATATACAGATAGATCTTTCCTGCTATTGATTATTTTATCCTATTTTAAAATTTTATTTTAGATATTATATTAAAGTAAACCTGTTAACAGAGTTGGTGATCTTCTTTATCATCTTTTATGATTGCGTCTACATAGTATATACCATATATCTTAGTGTCACTACACTGGTGAACTTAAAATAGTACTTTTTCTACCTTTTCTAGTCTTTCATATTTGCACGCTATTGCATACCCACCTTATATTTTCTAGTCCGTCTAGTCTTATTTTATTTTACGCTTATTTTCACTTGTACGTACATTTATTTTATATATATTATTATTTTATTTATCTACTTCATTATATTTCATATTTTTAGCTTATTATACATTCCATTCTACTTCCCATTCTTACATCATTCCATATTCTTATATTTTATATATTTTAAATTTTCCCACCTATTTAAGTCTGTTAATAAAACTAGACCTAAACAGGTAATTGACGGAGGGGGGTTTCTTCGGGACCTCACGGGGAAAAACACTCCGATGGTCACACTGACCTCGGAAAAACGAGGGTAAGGTTTTGGGCACGTAGGTACGTGAAATATATGTGCGTACGTAAGTACCTGTGTGTACGTAAGTACCTATGTCCCAGTGTTCTGTCCTGCTGTATATATATATATGTTATATGTTTTGAGTGGACACCTAGCTCTATGTGCGTATCGTTTTGTGGTGTTATACTGACGAAGCCTGTTGGCTGAACAGGGCATGCGTGCCCAAGGGGTGCTACCCCTTATTCCTGCGAGCCCCTAGGGGGATTACAGCGACACACACCCTAAACCTACGGGTTAGGGTAGTGATCACGCAGAAGAAGGGGGTGTTCCCCCCCCCCTACGTAAGGAGGACACCCCGGAGGGGTCACCATTGGGGTGGCGCCTCCGGAGAGAGGAAGAGGGTGTCGCTGCCGCCGCGTAACATCGGGCGGCCACTGCCCCGGGAGCGAAGTAATGTGTTAAACAATGCCGCCCCGGGGACAGTGCGGCGGAGGGGTTTTAGTCGGTAGGAATGCGACACTACCACGGGCCTGGCCCGGGGTGTCTTATGAAAGATTTCCCCTCCGCCTTAACCAGTTAACTGTGGCACGCTCGTTTGAGGGCGCGCACCGTTTTGTGTCGCCAGAATCGAGCCATGACGAGTATACTCGTCAATCACAGAGTAAGTTGCGCTGGTAAGATATTGGATCAAATAGATGGGTTTATTTTATAAAATTGACAATTTTATTAGTAATATTTACTTATTTGTTTAACATACACATATATTACATACATATTAAACTAAACACGCAATAAAAACCCACTCGATAGCTAGATATCTTCGGGCCAGTAGGTATCAATAGGCTCAGCGCCTGGTCGGTGTCACGCATTTGTCCCATGACTGACCATACCTGAAGGAACCCTATTATAAATCAACTTTCTGACTTTTGCCTTTGCCCTTTTAGGCTAACATCTAAAAAACGTTATCATTGCACATAAATAAATTCGTTATGCGAACTGGTAAGCTGTTTCAGCCGGTGCATACGGGGATGCATAAGTTCATCTCAAATTATTTATATTTTTTATTTGCTTGTTTTATTCCGCCATGGCCTCAAAATATTCTAAACATCTTGAAATTTAAGAATATGTTTTGTTTTTCTCAAAAATTACAATTTAAATAGTCAATGGTAACTACTTTATAGGCATGACGAGTATACTCGTCAATACACAAAATCGTGCCACTTCTCCATGACGAGTATACTCGTCAATCACAGTTAACTGGTTAAAAAAAAAAAAAAAAAAAAAAAAAAAAAAGGTTAGGTCTGGGTTAGGACTGTTTTAGGTCTGGGTTAGGTCTGGGTTAGGTCTGGGTTAGGTCTGCGTTAGGTCTGGGTTAGGTCTTGGACGGGATGGGCGATTGTATTAGAGGATGCCGACCCCATCCGGTACTGGTCCTGGGGGACTTTAATGCCCATGGGGCTGCATGGGGCAGCCCCAGGACCAACCGCCGTGGCGAGGCGCTACTAGGTTGGGCGGCCGAGCACGACCTCCGGCTTGTGAATCGGGGCTCCGAAGCTACGTTCGTGGGGCCGCAGGGAACGTCCATCATCGATTTGACGTGGGCAACCCCTGTGGCCCTGCGACTCGTGTCGGGGTGGCGAGTGGCCGTAGAGGTGGCCACACTCAGTGACCACCTCTACATTACCATGTCGGTGAGAGCCACCCCGACGCGTAGGGAGCCCCTGGGTCGGGGGCTAGTAGCGGATGGTGCAGCCCCCCCCCCCCCGCGATGGTCCCTGAAGAGGGTAGATTGGGCAATGGCGGAGGCAGCCGCGATGGTGGCAGCCTGGTCCGAACCAGAGGATGGACCCGTCGACGACGTTGAGAGGAAGACCGAGTGGTTCCGGGGCAAGTACAAGGAGGTGTGTGATGCCGCCATGCCCCGGGCCAGGCCTCCCAGGAGCCAGGGCGCGGCGTATTGGTGGTCGCCGCACATCGAGCAGTGCAACGCTCGGTGTGCGCGCGCCCGCCGAATATACACCCGCGCCCGAAGAGCACGTCGTCGACGTCCGACCGCGGAGCAGATGGCGTTCATTTACGAGGAGTTCGCCACAGAGCGGCGGACCCTCCAGCGCGCCATCCGAGACGCTAAGGCACGGGCATGGATGGAGCTCCTCGGGAAGCTGAATAGGGATCCGTGGGGGCGCCCGTACAAGCTTGTAATGGACAAGCTTCGTCCATGGGCGCCACCTCTGACGGAGTCCCTTGACCACCAGTTTTTAGAGGAGGTGGTATCAACCTTGTTCCCGGGTGCTAACCGGGACGGGGTACCACCTCCTCGAGAACCCTGGGACCCTACCATCTGGTCCCAGGAGCTGGAGGTCACACCCGAGGAGATGGGCCGGGCCGTGCGTCGGATGAGTGCTCGAGCGTGGCTCCGGGACTTGACGGCGTGCCCGGCCAGGTTTTGGCCCGTGCCCTTGGCGTCTTAAGTCCGCGGTTCGGGAGGCTGCTCAGCAGTTGCCTCCGCCGAGGGTATTCCCCTCGCCCTGGAAGGCGGCGCGGCTGGTCCTTCTCCAGAAGGCGGGAAGGCCCGCAGGTACGCCCTCCGCGTACCGGCCGGTGTGTTTGTTGGATGAGGCGGGCAAGTTCTTTGAACGCATTGTGACTGCCCGCCTCACCAACCACCTGTCTGCGGTAGGACCCGACTTGGCCCCCTGCCAATTCGGCTTTAGAGAGGGACGGTCCACGCTCGATGCCATCGAGTTGGTCCGTTCCCTCTCCCGGGGGGCCACCTCCCAGCGTAGGGTGGTTCTGGCGATATCTTTAGATATCGTCAATGCCTTTAACACCCTGCCCTGGGAGGTGATTATGGGGGCACTAGGGTATCATCGTGTGCCCCCATACCTGAAGATGATAGTCGGGTCCTACCTTAGCGACAGGTGGATCAGTTGCACCGGCCGGGATGGAGTAATCATGCGGAGAGGGGTCGTACGCGGTGTTCCGCAGGGGTCGGTTCTAGGACCCTGCTGTGGAACATCGGGTACGACTCGGTACTGCGGGCCCCTCTGCCCGCTGACGTTGCGCTGGCGTGTTATGCCGATGACACGCTGGTGCTCGTCAGCGGGTAAGACTGGAGAGGGACAGCACGCGCCGCAGAGGTGGCGGTGGCCACTGTCGTCGCCGAAATCCGCAGACTAGGCCTGGAGGTGGCACCCCAGAAAACGGAGGCCATGTTTTTTCAGAGACTTGGCCCCCGCGGGGTGCCGCCGGCCGGCCTGCGAATCCGAGTTGGGACAGCCTTCGTCGAGGTGGAGGCCCATATGAAATATCTGGGCCTGATCCTCGACAGCCGGTGGCGCTTTTTTGGAGCATTTCGACCGCTTGGCCCCCCGGGTGGAGAGGGCAGCTGCCGCTCTAGGCCGCCTTCTCCCGAATATCGGGGGGCCCGATGTTGGAGTCCGCCGCCTCTACGTGGAGGTGGTGCGGTCAATTGCCCTCTACGGGGCCCCAGTATGGGCCCCAGACCTGGATGACAGCCGGCGCAGTACGGAGATGCTGCGCCGCGTCAACCGTCGGCTGGCCATCCGGGTGATTAGAGGGTATCGCACCATCTCCCACGAGGCGGCGACTACCCTGGCGTGTCTTCCGCCCTGGAGCTCCTCGCTTGGAGAAACCGGCAAGTGTACCGTCACTCCAGGGAGCTTCAGGAGGCTGGGAGACCGCCAGAGGAAAGGAGGCAAGCGGTCGAGGAGACGAGGCGCCATGCCCAACGGACAGTTGTATTTATGTGGTTCCAGCAAATGATTCCGGCTGGAGCCACGCAACGGTCCGTTGGTGCAGTCCTGCCACCTTGGCAAGAGTGGCAGGACAAACCGGGTAGGCTGTCCTACAGGATGACACAGGTACTCACCGGGCATGGTTGCTTTGGTGAGTACCTGTGTCGAATCGGGAAGGAGGCGACGGCGGTGTGCCACCATTGTAGAGGACCCCAGGACACGGCGCAGCACACGCTGGAAGTCTGCCCAGCGTGGGTAGATGAGCGCCGTGTTCTGGTTCAAGAAGTGGGAAGAAATCTCTCGCTGGCTACCATAGTGGGAAAGATGGTGGCCAGCGAGAAAACCTGGCAAGTGGTGGCCTCCTTCTGTGAAGTTGTTATGTCACAGAAGGAGGCCACCGAGCGGGAGCGCGAGCGGACCGCGCATCCCGCTCGGAGAGGGAGGGCTCGAAGAGGGGCCAGAGCGAGGCATCCTTCGCCTCCTGGCCCCCTCCGACTCCCTTGAGGTCTACTGCGACCTCCAGAAGCGGGGCGGCCCGCCAGCACTGTCCTCCGACCACCACGTCGGTGGTCAGGAGATTGGCAGGCCGCTACTGGGGGTTGCAGGTGCTCGGTGCAAGGGGCCCGAGCACCGAAGGCAGCCCCGGGGGTGCGGGCGTCGGGTGACTTGGCGTCCGTGGCGGAGAAATCAGGGGTTGAAGGACACGTCGTCCTTCCCCCCGGGATGAGCCTCGACAGGCAAGGCGCGGCGGGGGACTCTGTGATGTCTCACTAGAGTTCCCGGTCACTCGCCGCAGCGCCGGAGGACGGTCACCGTGGGGTTTTAGCCGGTAAGAGTCCGGCACTACCCCGAGGCCCCCCCCTACTTAGGGCCTCAGGGTGTCCATGAGGATTTCCCCACGTACAAAAAAAAAAAAAAAAAAAGGTCTGGGTTAGGTCTGAATTAGGTCTGGGTTAGGTCTTCCCTCAGGGGCTGTGTCCGGCAATCGTCGGCCGCAGTACGGGGCGTAGCGACCCCGAGGTACCTGATGCTTATCACACCGTAAGACTCCTGTGGGTCGTCGCAGCGACCCATTCACAATTCTTTCTTCGGCTTTTGAATGGTACGTGACGGCAGGAGGAACGGGGGCCTTGGCTTAACCGCCCGGGCCGCGAGTATGGCGACTCTATAAAATCGCCCTCTAATCCTAAGCTATGGTGCGCGGCGATGGGATGCATGGTTGGGAGAGAAGGCCCAATCCCGAACCCTCGGTGGCCTGGTGCGGCCATGAGCTGCCGGCCTCCGAGGGGTAGAAAAGGGGTCGCGGCGGTTGCGAGGTGGGGCTCGCAGCCGCCACTAGACGCGGCCCCGGGACGGATGGCGGCAGGACGATGTGGCCTCGTCCTGCCGCTATAAGACAGGGCGATTACCGGGGGGACCCTTTGTCCCCCCGCGGGTGGGCGCAAAGCGCGGGCACGGGGAGGATACCGGAAGTATACTTCGAGCGATTCCCGGTATCCTCCCAAATCGTGCGGAAGGGTCACCGTGGGGTTTTTAGTGGGTAGGTCCCGCGCCCGGTATAATGGGTGCGGGGAATCCCACACACCCCTCCCGCCTCTCCCCAAAGAGGTGGGAGGGAGTCTTTCGAAGATTTTCCCCACGAAAAAAAAAAAAAAAAAAAAAAAAAAAGGCCCAATCCCGAGCGACCACCTCCGGGGTACCTGCCGAACCCCCGGAGTATAAGGCTTCCCCAGGCAAGGCGGCTCTGCCTGGGGTGACCTCCTTTCCGACCTTTTCGTGGGATGACATATGGATCCAAATATAAAAACAAAAGTGGGGTGTATGGGGAGTGAAAGTGGGAGGAAAAAGGGAGGTAGCGCGGGATCGCGGATCGCGGCCGCTGCTGCCTCACAGCGTGAGGAGAGTGGTGTTTGGAGCGCCGTGGCGGCTTCGTCAAGGAGGAAGCGCCAGGCAGACCCTGTGGAGGCGGATAGTGCCTCGCCCTGCAACTCGACCACAACATCGGAGGAGTGGCGCAAGGTGGCCGGGAAACGGAAAAAGAAGAGGAGGGATATCTTGGGGGAGAAGCTCCGCGCCGAGATGAAGAGGAAGGAGGAGGAGGCTCTCTATGCGGAGATCCTCGACGAGACGGAAAAGGTCGTCGAAGTGGCAGAGAAATCGGCCAAAGTAGTATAGCTATGGGGATTCTAACCCATCGGGGCAATGAGGGGAGCGTGCGGCGAGGGGAAGGTAGGGCGCGCGGGGGAGTGCGGCACGGAGAACTTTAGGCGCGGGGCCTGTGGGGAGTGGAAGAGTGGTTGCGCGGACACGAGCCGCGGAGTGGGGGATGTCAGGGGATTAGTCCAGGCCGAGCCGCCGCGGAGACCTCTCCAAACCTGGCCCGCCGTCGGAAATTTTTGAAGAGGGGGGGAATGATCCCCGAAAACTTTTCATACCGAACCGAGGGAGGGGATGACCCCCGAAAATTTTTTTCTACACCCACAGGCATTTTTTTATTGTCTTTTCGGCGTTCTCGGTACGTTTGATGAGATCTAAAAAAAAGAATTACATAATGTTCTCCTAAGAAAATATTTACAGCTAGCGAAAAAAAAACAACACATCATTCGGCTCGTAAATCTATTCTTTCTATTTATTATTCTAGTACTCGTATAAATTCAGATTTTTATAGTTCACTGTTGTTTAAATATCGCGTTAATTCGAAGCATATAAGAATAGTAGAATATTATTCGTCACCCGGTATTGTTTTCTGCGTATGTAACCGACTCGAGACTGTTCGACTCTCGTGTCCGCTACGCGAAAACAAGGCAGGTTATAAAAACTGTCACATACGGATTTCTTCGAAACATCACGCGATCGACGAAACTACGCGTGATTTCGAGCTAACGTTTCGGCGCGTGTATAAAGAGAAGGTACGACAATAATAAGTTGGACAAAGACGAATTCAAATTCGTCTACAGCGCCGCTAGTCGGAGATTCTCACCTCCGAATTTGACTAGCCGTGCTGGATCGTCACTCTTAACTTGGAACCGGCAGTGAGCAGATGGGCATACGATCCCGCTCCCCCGTAATTTCCAAGACGTTCGAATAGTTTCGAGTCACTCGAACTTTCGACGAAATTGTAAACGTGGGTTGGAAGTCCAGTACGAGAAAGGATTGGGAATCCATCCGGTACCGTCAAAACTTCCGCAAAACCCGTTTACAATTTAAAATCAAAGAGCCGTAAACGTGGACAGGAAGTTCAAATACGGAACGGATTGTAAAACAATCCTATACCGTGAACTTCCACAACCCGTTTACTACTTAAAAGAGCCGTAAACGTGAACAACAAGTTCAATACGGAACGGATTGGAAAACAATCCTATACCGTGAACAACAAGTTCAATACGGAACGGATTGGAAAACAATCCTATACCGTGAACTTGCACAGGACGTTCAAACGGAACGGGTTGAAAAACAACCCCATCCCGTGAATCTCCGCAGGACGTTCAATACGGAACGGGTGGTAAAACAATCCCCTCCCGTGAACTTCCGTAAGCCGTTTACCAATTAAACAGATTAGGTCGGAACACGACCTGATCCAAAGACTGTAAAGATCTCGCAGGTTATAATCCGAGATTTCGAATTCAGCAGTGGGTACGATCCACCTCAGCCTGGATACAGACACGGATCGCTGTAATCAGAGGTCGTGTCCGAAGTATTCAGCAGTGGCTACGACCCACCTTGGTCTGAAAATAAAAAGTAAAAGAGAACACGGATCGCTGCAATCAGAGGTCGTGTTTAAGGTATCGAGGTTGACTCTCGTACCTCTCTTGTATATCAAACGGTTCGGAACCCACAATCCAGGGGTGTATAAAATACCCTGGGTGGATTTACCACCTTCTAGTCGAAGTGTGGGACAACTTTAACTCCCAGCTTACGACGAACAGCAGAATACCTCCAAAGATCGCCAGTCTAGTACGGTCACTGTGCGTAGGACGTTAATTCATCAAGCTACGTGGTGTCAGGCCCAATCGTAAGTCGACCCAAGGGCGCCGTTGGCACACCTGCATCACACCGTGCCCGTACGCACGCAATAAGGTGGTAAAAAAGGGCCGAGGAGCGGGTACGGTTGCAGCCTTACAACCTCCACCCGTTACCCTCTCCTACGATAGTCGAAACCTGCAGTCGGGAAAGAAACGAGGTTGAATCTCGTCTTTCCCAAAACTGCAATCAGCTGTTTCCCGGTTTAAAGGGAACGCACACAAACATATACAGTCCACTAGCTTGTCTGCGTAACGCGGCGGCTGAGTTTCCCCGCTCCTGAGTGCGACAAGCACAATCAGGAGCGCGTGAACATTAACACGAGACGGAGAGAGTGACAAACGTTACCGTATATTTACATCTCGTTCCGTCTCTTTTGTTTCAGAACAGCGTGACGCGAGCACACGCCAGACGCCAGTCAGACAGGCGAGGTTTTGTCGCGTATAATCTAATTAAGACAGGCTGTTCGCATTTAAAGGTCCACAATAAACGACGTCGTCGAACTCTTTCGACAACGTGAAATTATATATAACGTGTGACAATTACTTTTCCATCCTCCTATTCCCTCGTGATCCGGACCCCCGTTAGACGAGGTTCTCAAATCAGTGTTTGAGCCCTCCACATTCTAACAACTGTGGTTAGGTTTGGTCAAACTCTTGCAAAACGCGTTATAGAAAATGGTTAATATCATTACGAAACACAAGAAATAAGAAGTTTCATACTGTATACTAAATTCGAAAATTTACTCGAAAAAATGCAGTTCCTCTTTCATCCAGAGTCGAGTCGAGTCTCGCGCAACGATGCGTTTTCGCGCTTTGTCAGCGAGTACGTTATCTGCTACGTGCCTTTCGACGAAGTCGTTGCTAAGCGAATATGCAATATCGTGTTCGCGACACGCTGCGTCCAACGGATTAAAATATAAATTAAATCGACGGTCCAGCCTTAGATTTATGCGAGGAGAGAATGTGGAAGACGGGTAAATAAAATTCGAGAAATAATATATGTTTCGAATGAAGCGCCATCACCAACGCGATATCCGCGGACTCTAGCGACCGATTTTTGAACGACCGGTTCAGACCACGCGGCCGTTGAAAATTCCTTGTTCTCTTCGAACAGTCCGTCAGTTAGGACGACCAAACCAAACCGATCGCGACCAAAAGTTCAGATGTGTACAGTTTTGTGTATGTGTGCGTTATAGTATATTAAACAACAAAATTCACAGTGCATAGTGTTCTTTATTAAGTTTTCCTAACGTCGACTTCCTCGATCGCCGTCCCTTTTCGTCAAAGGAATTCAGCGTAATAAAATTTACATTTATCCAAACCGAAACATTGGTCCTTCGAGCCGGATCGGTATCGAGAAAAAGTCGGCCAACCGTCAACCTAAAAACAAAAGCATACGATTCAGCGACAATGAGCTCGTTTGAAGAATTGCTGAGCAAGCAAAACCAAACCATGCGGTCGGTAGAAAGAGCGCTTACGAATTTTAAGAAGCTGGGTCAAGCCAAAATGACTGCAGCCACAACCCAAAACCGCATCGGATTGCTGAAAGAAACGTTTCATCAGTGCCAAGATTTAGATGCGAAACTTAACGCTTATCCGGATTCAAAACTTAAATCAGCAATACCATATTTCGAGGAGGACCAATTCGCAAATTGCGAAGAGAATTACCAGGAAGCGCTCGATTTCATGGTCGAGGCACTCTCAAAGGTCGCACCTCCACCGGAAGGATCACAAACCATTGGATCACCTTCAAATTCAACGACTTCGAAGCCAACGGTTCACCTTCCAAGGATAAACCTGCCAACTTTTGAAGGAGATTATGAAGAGTGGGAGAGCTTCCGCGACCGTTTCACCTCCATGGTTATCAACAACGAGTCGCTGTCGAATGTCGATCGTTTGCATTTTTTGTACTCGTCTCTCAAAGGCGAAGCCAGCAGAACCGTGAGTCACCTACCTGTAACCGACAAAAATTTTATCGTTGCGTGGAATACCATAACATCACGGTACGAAAACAAGCGGCGTCTTATATCGACACATTTAAACACGTTGTTTACGTTACCGTCGGTGTTGTCCGAACGTCCTAACGAACTGCGATTATTACGCGACCAAATTACCGTATCAATTCAAATGCTACGTAACCTAGGCCGGCCGGTAAACGCGTGGAGTGACGTCATCGTCTTTCTCGGAGTTCAAAAATTAGATCGTTCGACTCGAAAAAGCTTGGGAATTTAATTTAGGCGACACAACGCAGTTTCCACCTATGACGAGTTCGACGCGTTTTTAGAAAAGCGAATCTTAGCCCTAGAAGCCATGCCATCGATAAGCCGCGAAAAGCCAACCGAGCAAGACAAACCGGAAATTCGTAAAATCCAAACCGATAACGTCACTCGCGACAATGACAAGCAAAATTATATGCGCCGTTTGTCAAAGGGATCATTTGATTTATCAATGCCCAAGCTTTCTAGCAAAACCTCCGAGGGAGCGATATGCTTTTATTCGAAAGCAGAATCGTTGTGCGAACTGCTTTTCCTCCCAACATTCTACGGCCCAGTGCAAAAGTAGCTATCGTTGTAAGGAATGTCAATCGAAGCACCATACCCTGTTGCACTGGAGCACCGCCGCCGGCATATCCGAAACCGAACCAAGGACGATCGCCTCCGCTTCCGATCATGAAGTAAAAGTTAATGTCAATTTAGCCTCTAATCAGCCGATTAAAACAAGCGTCCTCATTTCTACAGCTTGGGTCCGAGTGCATTCTCGTGAGGGACGCACCATAGTTGTGAGAGCGCTTTTAGACCAGGGCTCAGCAGCGACACTCATCACCGAATCAATGGCCCAGTCGCTTCGCCTCGGAAAGGAGACTCAATTTACCAAAATAACCGGAATCGGAGAGACTCAGTCATTTTCGCGCTACGTCGCACCGATTCCTCATCACCCCGGTAAAGACTTCCGAACCTGCATATTCGACACACGCAATCATAATTAAAACATTGACAAGGTATGTACCACCGCGTTTGAACACTCCAATTAAATGTCCTCACCTTTCAGGACTCAATCTCGCGGACGAGGATCCCATGAGCTCCGAACCAATCAACCTAATAATTGGCGCCGATCTGTATGGTCAATTGTTGTTACCGGGTGTAAGGATGAGGTCGGGGTGTGGACGCATCGCTCAGATAACAACGCTCGGATGGATATTATCCGGTCCTCTTCCTCGCGATCCTGACTCATCAATCCATCTCCACCATATCTCCGTTCTAGACCGACTTGATCAGAGCTCTCCGGAGGTTTTGGGAGCTCGAGGACCTTCCGTCCACCGTTCCGCTAACATCTGACGAACAACAATGTGAGAATCATTTTCGGAAAACACATACTCGAGACGACTCGGGTCGGTATGTCGTCAAACTACCATTTAAAACTGAGCCTCCAATTCCGTTAGGGGAATCCCGAACCGGAGCGCTACGAAGCCTCCAATCGTTAGAAAACCGTTTTAATCGAAACCACCAACTCCAAACCGACTATCAGGAGTTTCTCGCGGAATACAAAGCTCTTGGTCATATGACAAAAAGTTAATTCGCTCTCTCCAACTTCAGGCCAAATCTATTACATTCCGCATCATGCGGTTTTTCGCCAAACAAGCAAGACCACCCGTCTTCGCGTCGTGTTCAACGCCTCACGGCGAACCTCCAACGGCCAATCCTTGAACGACCATCTACATAGTGGTCCAAAGCTACAACAGGACCTAGCGTCCATTCTATTACGATGGCGTCAAGTCCAATTCGTTTATTCCGCAGACATCGCCAAAATGTATAGGCAAATTTTCGTGGACGCTCAGAACGTTAATTTCCATCGTATCCTATGGCGCGACGGTCCAACCCTTCCAGTCGAAGAATACCAACTCCGGACAGTCACTTACGGGACAACTCCGGCTCCCTACTTGGCGCTTCGAGTACTCCAGCAATTGGTAGACGACAGAAGGACCCAAATTTCAAAAGCAATCCCTGTCCTGAACGAACAGGTCTACGTCGACGATTTTCTTTTTGGGAGCGATAGTATCGAGACACTTCGTCAGATTCGAGACCAAACTATTGCCCTGCTCGCCCGTGGCGGGTTCTCGCTTAGAAAGTGGGCGAGTAACGACCGCGCGCTTCTCTCCGACATCGATGCTACCGATCACGGTCTCGCGTTGAGCAAATCGCTCAAAATTGATGAAACCACGTCTGTATTAGGGTTAATGTGGAACCCCGCGCGCGATCAGTTCCAATTTCAGATTGAACCAGAGCAGTTCACGAACAACTGCGCAACCAAGCGCTCAATCCTCTCGTCCGTCGCAAGAATCTTCGATCCCATCGGATGGATCACTCCCTTCCTCATTTCAGGCAAAATCCTAGTCCAGCGACTGTGGTTGTTAAAAGTCGATTGGGACGATCATGTGTCGTCTGACATCCAAACCGAATGGCAATCCTTCTGTCATCAATTATCCCAATTGGGAGAGCTTTCACTTCCGCGGAAAGTCACTGCAAGTGTCCCAATCAGCCAAAGTCTCCATGGCTTCTCCGACGCGTCTACATCCGCATACGCTGCTGCAGTTTATGTTCGCAGTGTCATGAGAGATGGCACCGTGAGTGTCACGCTTCTAATCGCTAAATCTCGCGTAGCACCAGTGAAGACGGTCAGTGTCCCACGCCTCGAGTTGTGCGCCGCACTCCTCCTTGCGCGCTTATTAAAATTCGTCCAAACCGCGTTGAAGAATCCCATGGATTGTCACTGTTGGACAGACTCCAACATAACCCTTTCATGGGTTAATCAATCACCCTCGCGCTGGAAAACGTTCATCGCCAATCGCGTCGCAAGAATTCAGTCGCTCGTTCAAAACGTCCACTGGCATTACGTCCCGTCAGAAGGCAATCCAGCGGACTGCGCGTCGCGTGGAATTCCCTTAACTAAATTGACTAGCCTTAGGTTATGGTGGTCCGGCCCTCATTGGTTGAGCGAAAGTCCTGACTCTTGGCCGAAGTTGGCGCCGCGAGAAACGAACCAAGTCACGTTTGAGGAAACGACGCACGAAATTCCAAGTTTAAACGTAACCGTGACCCCCTGGGAATTGGAGACTCGTTATTCGTCGTGGCCGAAATTGATAAGAATAACCGCGTATGTAAAACGTTTTGTCCGAAACCTTCAATCCAACTTAAAAAAGAACAATCTCCGCACCAAAGTCAAGTCACTCACCATCGCTTCCGTCGTCCTAAGCGCGGAGGAGGTCCACCAAGCCAAACTAGTGTGGCTTGGGAGGATGCAGAGCGATGCATTCCAAGTCGAGCTATCGTGTTTGCGGAACGGTAAAAGGCTCCCAAAATCGAGTTCGCTCATGTGCCTGAATGAGTACCTCGATTCGGTCGGGGTCTTACGCGCGAGAGGACGGCTTGTCAACTCGGATCTTTCTGAAAGGCCAAACAACCCATCATCCTAAAGACACATACACTCTTAACGCTACTCATTAACCAGACTCACAAAATATTGCTGCATGCGGGTCCACAACTCCTTCTCGCTCACCTCCGTAGGGAATATTGGATTCTCAGAGCGAGGACGACCATTCGAGCGGTGCTTCACAAATGCGTTGAGTGCGCACGTGAAAGGGCTCTCTTACCTCACGAGCTTATGGGAGACTTGCCAGCGCCCGCGTTACAAAAAGTTGAACGTCCGTTTGTCCACACCGGTGTCGATTATGCAGGTCCAATCCTTGTCCGAACTGCTCCTGGTCGGGGGCACAAATCCACCAAGGTATACATTGCCGTCTTCGTCTGCCTAACAATTAAAGCAATTCACATTGAAGTAGTAAGCGACTACAGATTCACCCGCGTTCATCGCAGCATACCATAGATTCGTGTCTCGGCGTGGGCTTCCAACAAAAATGTACTCCGACAACGGCACCACGTTTCAAGGCGCGAATCGCGAACTCGCCTCCGCGTATCGCAACGCAATCCGTGATTCCAACTTCCGGAATGAATTAGTCTCGACTGGCACCGAATGGCAATTCCTCCTCCAAACGCACCTCACTTCCGGAGGGTTGTGGGAAGCCGCGGTAAAGTATGAAGTACCATCTCAAACGCGTGATAGGATCTCACACCCTCACGTTCGAAGAGCTGACAACAGTTCTGTGTCGCGTGGAAGCGTGTCTTAATTCACGACCGTTAGGGACAATGTCGGACTGCTTGGATGATTTCTCCGTGCTAACTCCAGGCCATTTTCTCATCGGCGCGCCGCTCGTCGCGAATCCGGAACCCAGCGTCCTAGACACCAACGAAACCAGATTATCACGCTGGCAATTAGTCCAACGCCTAACCGAAACGTTTTGGAAAGCGTGGCAAAATGATTACCTGCACACGCTACACCAACGGCCAAAATGGCAAACTGTCCAAAATCTCGCTAAGATCGGTCAACTCGTCTTACTCCGAAGCCCAAATTTACCTCCCAGTCAATGGGAACGGGGACGGATTGTCGAATGCCATCCAGGAAGCGATGGATTGGTTCGGGTCGTCACAGTCAAGACCGCACAATCGCAGTACAAGCGTCCCATCTCGAAGATTTGTTTTCTCCCGGTCGCGATAAACGCCGACAACTAATGCAGCGCAATTCGCATTTTAGTTTGTAAGGTTAAGTCTAACTGCGTCGTGTTAATTTTATGCGTCAATTAAGTTCAAATCACTAGCTCGTAATTAGAATAAGAATGTGTAACGGTACTTACTTTCTCAGGTCCATTGTTATCCCAATCAGCCAGGTCGTACGATCACTTCACCAAACAAACAAACCACACGCTCTTACGCCGTCGAGCATGAATGAATTGGTTCATTCAACGTCTGGGGCGGGGAGTGTGTTTCGAATGAAGCGCCATCACCAACGCGATATCCGCGGACTCTAGCGACCGATTTTTGAACGACCGGTTCAGACCACGCGGCCGTTTAAAATTCCTTGTTCTCTTCGAACAGTCCGTCAGTTAGGACGACCAAACCAAACCGATCGCGACCAAAAGTTCAGATGTGTACAGTTTTTGTGTATGTGTGCGTTATAGTATATTAAACAACAAAATTCACAGTGCATAGTGTTCTTTATTAAGTTTTCCTAACGTCGACTTCCTCGATCGCCGTCCATTTCGTCAAAGGGAATTCAGCGTAATAAAATTTACATTTATCCAAACCGAAACAATATATGTTTTAAAATGACACTATATTGTTACAATAGAAGAATATATTGTTTTTTGAAACGTCGAATCTTAGAATTATGCGAGGAGATAAGGTGGAAGACGGGTGAAATAAAATTGGAGAAATAATATATGTTTTAAATGATACTATATATTTTTTGTTATGTTTAAAGGAAAAAATACAAAAAATAAAGAAATAAAAAAATCGGATTAAAATATAAATTAAATCGACGGTCCAGCCTTAGATTTATGTGGATATGTTTTAAAATGACACTATATTGTTACAATAGAAGAATATATTGTTTTTTGAAACGTCGAATCTTAGAATTATGCGAGGAGATAAGGTGGAAGACGGGTGAAATAAAATTAGAGAAATAATATATGTTTTAAATGATACTATATATTTATTGATAGAAGAATAGAAAAAATAATTTAAAAAAATTCCCCCCCTCCACTGCCCTACCGGGATGGCGACGATGAACCCGATGATGACCATGATAGCCGTGGTGAGGGTGTGTTGGGGGGGGGTCGATGACGGCGAACGATGCCGCGGCCGCCGCGCATCAATCCACGGTGGCGATGGTGGAGAACGGGGTCGCCGCATGGGCCGCCGCATGGGCCGCATTCGCCTAAAGGCACCCACGGCCGACGTAACCGTGAGAGCCATTTCTGGCCCCATTGGTTGTCGCGGCGGTTGTGGTGAGCCCTAGAACATACAAACATTGCGATAATATAAACAAAGTAACCATTAAACAATCAAAAACAATACAAAGTATTACATACCGGCGGCGGCGCGGGCCTTTGGGGCGGCGGCGGGGCGGGAGGCGGCGAGGGGGGTGGTGAGGCAGCTGGTTGCAGCCTCTGCGAATTTTAGAATATAGAAATGATATATTACTTACGATGCGATAATTGTATGAAAATAATATTGTGTACATACCTCAGACCTGCCCCACATATCGAATGCAAATGAGCTCGCTGCATCTCCTGCCTCTTGAACGTAAACCTTTATCTTGAAAGATGCATAGCTTTGCAAAGTAGGATGTCTTTGTTCTTCATGTTCTTCAAAATCTACACCCTCCTTGCACGCCTTTCGCCGAAGTCGTTGCTACGCGAATACACAATATCGTGTTCGCGATACGCTGCGTCCAACGGATTAAAATTTACTTCGAACCTCTATACACAATATCGTGTTCGCGACACGCTGCGTCCAACGGATTAAAATTACTTCGAACCTCTATCATACCACTTTGAACGCGTATCGAACATCTGTCATACCACTTTGAACATCTATCGTACCACTTTGATCATGTATCGAATGTGTATTGAACCACTCTGAACATCTATCAAACGTCTATCAAACGTCTATCATACCACTTTGATCGCATATTGAACCGCTTCTACATAATAGTAATTATAACTATAGTCTTAATCTAGCGTACATCATGTGCAGGAGGTTAGGTTGGGGAGGGTGGAGAAACAAAATTTTTATATATTAAAAATTGATTATATTTATTTACGCATTTCTCTCTGGCGTTTAGACCACCAGTTGAATATTTTAAATACATTTTGCATGGCACAATGCTTTGCGTGTCTGTCACATCGTAAGGTATTAAGTGCATTTAGCTTTTTAGAGATATGGTATCCTCGTAGTCCATGTCCAGTGTCTCAATGATCACGCTCGCTCGCGCATTTTCATCGAGGAAATCCGCAAGCCAGTCTCGTTTCTGCAGCCCTTTAACATATGCGATATGCGGTGCGTCATCTTCTTCATCGACAACAGCTTTCGTAATTAGCTGTCTAGCCATACTGTACGGAACGTCTCCATCTTCCCACCGTAGTCCGTGATGTTTTACCGTCAACCACCGGATGCATGATTTGTCAGATTTCGTAAGAAGATATTGGGGCATCGAACTCCCAAATATGTAATGCGAGAGAATTGTTCCTTTTCGTAGGACAGCCACTTCCTTCAGGACAAATCTTCCATCAACACTGAACCCTTGCAGATCAACAAATGTTGGTACGGTCATTATCGGAACAATTTAGAGATCCGTTCACTTCCAAGACAGGCGGGAGAATGCGATCTTTCTCGTAAAGCATCTCGATTTTCATGATGCAAATTTGTACGAATTTGGCACACGAGAGGGCAAGTAAGTAGCGTTGGGATTTAATTGATTTTGCGCACCACGTTTGTCAGCGGATTGTATTCAACCACCCGATCATGCAAAATGAGACAGTAGGCCGTAATATTTGCTGGCACATTCTCTTTACAATCGAATTCTATGCGCACATCCACGGTGCTATTCTTGATCGACTCATTTTGTCGCGAGCAGTCAATCACCACGAGGGCCAAATTGTAAAAATTGGGCAACGCTGAATAATGCCTCGTTGCAACTATGTCCGTAATACGATTTACGGAAATGCGTATACATGCTAAACAAGATGGCGTGTCTATTCTTGTCAAAGTCCAAGTTCATGTCATCGTACGGATAAAATTCCGAGTTGAGAAACAGTTTTACATTGGTCAATTTGCAGTGGTCAAACCGAGTAGCATCTTTCGGTCATCACATTCTTTCGAGCAGTCTGTAGAGCAAAGAGAACATATCGCGGCTTCTCCAGCTGTGCGGCTGCCTTGACGGCCCACGAATGCTTGGTGGTGCTCTGTAAGAGAGGATACTCGTACAGATCCCACGAGCGAAAACTAATGCTCAGGTTTTGCCCACTTTCAGCTTATTAACATCGTTTAGCGTCACATGAAGCATCCGCCATTGCACTTTAAGTAATTCAATTTCTGGTTCCAACGTTGGAGACCCAATTAGAAAATTGTTATCGTTGCGCGATCGTATTAAAATCAATTCGTGACGCGCATTAATAACCATGCGTTTGTAGTCCTCGCAAAATCCCAGCAAATATTTGAGCGGGACGCAAAATTGAAATGATTTTTCACTACCAACTCATCGCGTCGTTTCAAGCCCCATCCAGCATTCTCCATATTTTTGTCTTCATCGGATGTCAGTGATACATAATTGTTAAGCGTGCTAGTTATTCCAACGTTTCTGTTGCGATCAATCTCCACACCATTCAGCTCATATCGAATCTCATCAAATATGAACGCCATGCAATTATTTCCCAACATCACCGTTGAAGCATCATTTGGCTTATGTATCGTCAATTTCCCCTCCACGTAGAGGAAACTTTCACACGGCAATGTGTATAAATCTTGCTGTTGTATAGGTATTCTTATCTCATCACTGTGTCCAAACGTTGTGTTAACGTATGGGTTGTATGTGTGAGTCTCGAGCTTAACAATGCGATCCTCAAACGTCGGCTTCCCTCCAATGCTTAGAATGTCAGCCATTTTCAACTTAAATGCGCACAATGAATCCCAATGATTTCAAAAATGTAATGTTTGCAGCACCTAGCCTCTTCGTTTTAGCGTACTCAGGGCTGTTGTTGTTGTTGTTGTTGTTGTAGACAATTTCGTTTGGAAGAAACGTGTTTCTGGAGTCGTTCAACACAAGCATCTCATTCGTTCGCACCACAGGTATTATCGTCGTCGCACGTGCAGTCTGATGGTAATCTCTTCACCTCGAAAATCCAGCAATCGTCCGTTTTGATCCACAACGCGTATCGTTAGATCCGTAATGATCCTTGCGGTGATTGGAAGGTAAATGATCTGTGCGGGCGTTTCCGATATCTTATATCCGGGCAGGACTCTCGGAGAAAATTCATGTATCGTATGTACACCCTTCCCAATTGTTGTACGCGCCAGCGGTCACACTACATTCAATGCGAATAATGTTTACGCTCATGATATTAATCGGGTCGTCCGATTCGTGCCACTGCCCCGGTTCTAATTCCCGATTCGCCGAGAATCCCAATAGCGATCCAATGTTATTGGGTTTCGTAAAGTCTACGGCAAACGAGCAGTACAGCTCGCTTTTCATGGTGTTGTTGTTGGGGCGTAACACTATAGGATACATATCATTGTCACCATCATCATCGGTACCATCGAGATTTTTAGGATATAGCTCAAGTAATCGCTGCTTCAAATACTTGGCAATGGCGTCTAGTTCGTAGGAGCCGTGGGGAATCGTAATGTATTCGTGGCCAGTGTCGACGCTGTTGTTGTTGTTGGTGTCATAGTTTGTGGTGAAGTAGAATTTATCGTTGCTCGAGTCGATGTTGGGTATTGTATGATACGTTTCAAAGGTTGTTAGACCAAGCTCGTAATCATCGTCGCTCAAATCTATGGGTGGAAAGTAGCTTACAACGAGGGTGCTACTCTTGCCAGTTAGAGTCAATGTTAACGACATATTCCGAGAAACTGCTCGACTAGTACTGAATCAGAGTGGCGGGGACAATCCTTAAATTTGGTGCCAATCGTTTGTAGAAAGCGTAGACATAGTTGTCCACAATTGCTCTGATCATACTCCTGATAAGACGTTCGATTGTATTCAATTTTCACATCATCATTATCCAAATATTGTGTCAATTCCTTAGGCGGTCGAAGATTGCCAAAGCTGTCGAAGTATACAGCTCGATGCCCTCTCTTCGCATACGCCACCCAATGAGTCCCCGGTCCCTCGACATTGTCCAAATTCACGATACCGCTCTCGTTTCGACGTACTCCTCCGGCTGGTAGCGCGTTGCGCATAAAAACACCTCTAAAGAATGGAATACGCATACGTTTTGCCAACTCATTCAATTGCATGTCGGTAGTTACACCCACAGGAATTTTTATTGTCTTTTCGGCGTTTTTTTTTTGTTTTTTCGTTTCGAGATTCCTGTCCGCGCTTGTATGGTGTCAGATAGAGTCCACGACCTTCCATGGAGCGATTATGACGCCGCATTTCCTGCAGCTGACGTTGCGCTGCCTTATTATCGTTTACCGCCTTGGCGATCCCGCCGCTCCGCCAGCTAATGATCCGAGAACATCTAGCAGCGGGAGAAGTGGTAATATACCACCCCGTTTGGCCACTGGAAGAATCCGCTTTTGCGATGCTTTTCTTACAGTCCTTTTGCGGGGTTTTGTTTTCATCCGCATTCCGATTTTCGTCTTGGCCTTCATAGCTGCCCAAACAGCTGTAGCAGCTCCTCTTTCACCCAGAGTCGAGTCTCGCGCAACGATGCGTCTCCGCGCTTTGTCAGCGAGTACGTTATCTGCTGCGTGGCTTTCGCCGAGGTCGTTGCTACGCGAATATGCAATATCGTGTTCGCGACACGCTGCGTCCAACGGATTGATGCCTCGATCACCTCTAGCCAATCGTTTTGCCAGATGAGTTCCTGGACCACAAAACTGATATCCTGGGATATGTAATTCGATAGGTAGCGCGTTTATCGCTCGATTTAACAAACCACCGCCTTTCTTTACTCTCGTCGGCAACATTCGCTGCAGTTTTTAATCAGCGGTGCTGGACCGTCGATATGCGTTCGCTGCCAAGGGCGATTATAATGTTCCAGACACCGACGATACTGCCGAACCTCAGAATCGGCTTTTATATGCTCGGGAGTCTGTCCCACAACTGGTCAATGTGTCTGCCAAATTCGTGAAGTAGAATAATCTTTGGTATATATATCAGCTGCTCAGAGGTTATGTCTCGAATGTCGCAATTATCCGGCAGAACGAGAAGCATTTCGAATACTGAGCTGTTTTGCTTCGACGCGGACCTATAAATAGGACGCATAGTCGCTTCGATGTGTCAAAAATCATTTTCGCGGTTTGCAGCGAGGATGCGATTCGTGCGACAACCTGTGACTATACGCGTGACAAATTTTGATGATAAATCGCAAATGATGTCCTCGAAAACAAAACGTAGACACGGTAGCATGCTGCCAAACACTATCCGCAGCCTCATTTGCGGCCCATCAAATTGCGGAAAGACCAATGTGCTGGTAAGCTTGTTAGAAAGTCCTCACGGCGTTCGCTTCGAGAACGTGTACGTGTATTCCAAGTCGTTGCAGCAGCCGAAATATCAGTATTTGGAGAATTTATTGGCTCCGATAGATGAAATTGGCTACTTCACGTTTTCAAATAACAGTGACGTCATCCCACCGAGCGAATCGCTTCCGAATTCCTTTTTATCTTTGATGACGTGGCATGCGACAAGCAAGATACGATACGAGAATACTTTGCAATGGGGCGCCATTCGAACGTTGACTGTTTCTATCTCTGTCAGACGTATGCAAAGATTCCCAAACATCTTATACGTGACAATGCAAATCTGCTGATTCTGTTTAAGCAGGATGGCACCAACTTGAAACATGTGTACAACGATCACGTAAACACTGACATGTCTTACGAGGATTTCTGCGCTTTGTGTCGCAATTGTTGGCAACGGGAGTACGGTTTCGTGGTGATAGACAAGGATTGCGCGATGTCCAATGGACGTTATAGAAAGGGATTTAACGAGTTTGCGGTACCGTGAGGTGGTCAATCGTCATCGACACGTCGGTGGAAAAGCAACGTCTGCGGCACAATGATTGATATCGATAGTCTGGAGATTAAGGATCGCGAGAGAATAGCGAAGGAAATTGCAAAACCAGTGATTCCATTCGCAAGAAACATCAGGCTTTGAAGACTGGCAAGATGGAGGAAGATATCGCGTTGGAGAGATACTTTAAACCTATTGTCGATCCCTTAAAACATATTGTGGAAAATACATCAGCGACAAAAGCTGACATGCCATCGCTGACGAGCACAGACGTTGAAGGCAAGGAAACATTAACACCTAAAACGAAAATCCAACCGAAAGGGAACGCATCACATAAGACAAAGAGGAAACCACACGCGTCATCGGAAAATTCATTCGTAACGTCCACACCAATTCAATCGAAGCGGAAACAACCGAATGTCATGTCAAACGATTCCCCGGTTCCTTCCACAACAATAAATACATTTCCGAACGTACAATCGCTTGCAACTAATATTGACGATGTTTTCGAAACTACTCCCGATGAGTCGTTTTCAACATCTATTAGACAGCAACTCCAAACATTCGAGGGACAACAAACATTTCGCAACCAATTCGGTCCGTTGGGGCAAAAATACATGCGTGCCATCCTGAGTGATGACAGGGATACAGCAATGGACTATGTGTACGGCGTATACTTTGGCAATAGTGGAACGATGCTTGGGGACAAGGCTTTCGATATAGACAAGGATGATAATATAATCATAGATGGTGTAAAATACGGAGGAACGTCAGGCCTTTACGAACTGATTTTCAAGAGACTTCCCGACGATGCCATATACACAGATGCCGATAGACAAAAATACAAAAGTATACTACTGACAACAAATGCTCACAGACGTGGTCATAACGCCCAAAATCCCGTAATGGGTAACAAGGGATACAAGTATAAACATGTAATTGCACCGCTACTACCCCGTATATCGACCAGTAAGGCAGGGAAAGGCCTGCCGGTTCCGCGAGTCATGACGGTAAATGATAACAAAGATCGATTACGTGCACTGGGACGATCCCAACGAGCTGGTGGATCGACTCCGTTTGTTGGAAGCGTCGCGTCACGCGGGTAACAACTCGCATGGCCATGAAATTCTATCGATTATCGAGGAACTCCGCGAGGTAGGCCTCATTATAAATTAAACCGCGCACCGATGATGTGCACTGTATGCGTTGAGATGCCGATCAATAAATTTGGAGTATCGCTCGAGAAGAGCGGAGCAGCTGGAATGGACTATTACAAATGGAGCGGTTTGCTTCGAAATTATATGCGAGACAATGGCAGGTGCCGACTTTGATGCAAAATCACGCAAGATACGACGCGTAGCTCAGCCGACAGTTGACAGCGATGCCGTTAATAAACTATATGTGGAAAAGAGCATTAAACTTTTGAGAGAGCAGCATGAAGAATTGGAGAGGAAGCTGGTCATGTTTCAGAGAGATATGTTGACGTTGCAAAACAGCGTTCAAGAGATATCACGCGCATTGAATCCGCAGCGACAATGCGAAGGAAAATCATGCGAGACGGTTGAACTTGACCAGAATTTCCTCGAGCCGATGGGGAGCACATAATATATGTACTCGATAATTATCGCATCATTCGTGTCAAAGACATCTCTGCGATCAAACATGCAACCAATATCGAAATCCGAGAGTAATGAAAGCCATAGTCTCAAGAAGCGACAACTTGTTGAGGAATTGCATGCTCCAGCTCGAAGACATTTCCCGCGGAGACACGTCATAGTGCATGGATACGATGATCTGTGGCAAGCTGACGTTGTAGAAATGCGTCCATACTCGCGATTCAACCGAGGTCATCACTATATACTCACGGTCATCGATGTGCTGAGCAAGTATGCATGGGCGGTACCGCTCAAGACTAAAGGTGGTGCTGAGGTGACTAAAGCGTTTGCAAAGATATTTAGAGATCGACATCCGAAAAATTTGCAAACCGATCAAGGAAAAGAATTTTACAACGTTGATGTGCAGAAACTCATGACAAAGCATGGCATTAATCATTATTCGACGTATTCGGTGATGAAGGCCTCCGTCGTAGAACGTTTCAATCGAACTTTGAAGAACAATATGTGGAAACTGTTTACGCTCAATGGAACCTATAAATGGGCTGATACACTACCGCGTCTACTTGCAGAGTATAACGCACGAAAGCATAGAACCATCGGAATGCGTCCTTGCGATGTTACCCCTGCGATCGCCGATAAGCTGCTAGCTACAGTATACAGCAACATAAAGATCGCTGCTCCAGCGAGATTCAAATTGGGCGAGTTTGTGCGCGTGAGCAAATTTAAAACCATCTTCGATAAAGGCTATACACCGAATTGGACAACGGAGGTGTTTAAAATAGCCAAAGTACAGGCAACTAATCCCGCGACGTATCTGCTCCTCGATTCCTTTGGAAAACCTGTTGCCGGAGGTTTCTACGAACATGAGCTGCAACGCGTCACAGATCCTGATGTGCATCTAGTGGAAAAAGTGTTGCGTAGAAAGGGGGATAAGGTGTATGTCAAGTGGTTGGGCTTTGATAAATCACACAATTCTTGGATAAATAAAAATAATGTATTGTAAAATAATACATGGTTCAATAAAATACAATGATGCATATACATATACATGAGTGGCGACTTTTATTTTACACATAAATCCCACTATTTATATGAATGAGTTAATAAATACTAATTTCTATACATTTGCGGACAATTTGTAAACAATTTTATATTATACAATAAATTCCACTATTTATAATAAATACAATAATAATAATTTCTATTTTACAACGGTATATTATAATGTCCCCAGGGCAGAGTGTCGGTCGAATCGGGTACGATATATCGCTTGTCGACATACGGACTTAGAGCGATTTTGGATTCCGAAATGGTGTACACTTTGTGCAATTTAGACCGTATGCATGATTGTCTGCGAACCATTTCGATCTCTTTGCGCAAACACTGCGCGTAGTCGACGAAAGTTATCGTTCTGGCTATGACGTTGGTCTTGACGCCTTTCGCCTTCTTCGTATCTTTTGCCGTCTACGCGAAGTGTATACATTTTCGCTCTAAGACCTATGAATTCAGTCATTATCGCACCGTTATTTTCATCCTTCATCAGCCCCGGAACCTTCTTATTTACGCGTGGCATATTATATGGATTGTCGGTAGGATAATCGCTTGTGTCGAATCTATCGATATTGTGCTTCATAGACTCGTAGATATCGTCGCACCGAATGTGATAAATAAGACTGTCAGTGTCGGTGTATAGAATTTTACAATTTTGCCCGTGTTTAGGAGACATGTACTCGTGGTGAAATTCATACAAACAAAGTTTTGATATGTCCAGAATGCACATACCCACGTATATCGGTTTGTTGAATTTCACCTCGAGTTTTCGCAATTCAACAGCTACTAAATTTTCCGGAAAAACACTTCTGCTGTGGAAATTCGGTTTCGCGATCATTGCCTCCGCGCCATATCGCCCTTCCCAATGTGTCACAAGTTTTACATCCACATGGTTTCGTACATTTTCCATAGTTTTACCGAATACTGCGTTGTTCATCAATTTGTACAAATTCTTTTCAAAGTCGTTTGTCGCGCTTGTTCTAAATCGTGTGTTGAGTTCGATGTAATCGCGGAGCCAGGAGATTGAGCGAATTGAAGCACGCGGTGTATCTTTGTAATACGAAGACCGTGACGCGTGCACTGCTGCAGGTTGCGATAATGGATTATGTAACGCTGCTTATCGTATACCGTCGCGAGTAACTTGTCCTGCCTGCTGCCAGGTGGTTTGGCACGCGTCGGACAGAACGGCAGATCTGCATGAGCATCGTGCAGACGTTGCGGATATTCCAGATCTACCTCGAGAATGTATCCCGTGGGCGAATCGACGCCGATTGAAGATACGTCAAAATTTACAACATCTTCGACCCATTGAAATTTAGCGTATGGTAGAGGCTGACACATTGCCCATCCATACAAATTGTTCACGTCAAAGTACATCAAGTACGATGACTCTTCCGATGCGTCGTAAGATGACATGTACTTGTTATTGGCATGTGCGTATCTTCCGGAACATTGACTTAAGCCCCCGCGTATACCGCGTTCGATAAACATGACCATATCGATGTCTGTGAGCAATTCGAATGTAATTTTTGGTATGTTTTAGCATTGCATCCCATGTGAAACCAGGTAGAGTATAGTAATGCGCTGAATCTAATCCGTAGCTCTTGATACAACTTTCGCGAAAATTTTCAAAAATATCTGCCAATAACAAGACATCAGTTTTCAAATACAAATCGCTGTATTCGCCCAAGGTTCTAATCTCGAAACGCTGCCAGACTGTCTCGGCGTGTGCGTAATCGGTCTCTGATACAGTCTCGCCCGTTAACGAACTGTAGAATGACTCGCGCGGTGGTAAGCATGGATCCTGCAGCTTGTTCGCGCAATCAAGGTATTCATATGGAAAGACACCCTTTCGCGTCAATAAATTGAAATCTTCAGTGGATAATGTTCCAAATTGGGATCGCAAAATTTTTAATTGATCTGTGTTAAGAAAAGATGCTAATTTGTCGAGACTGGTATTTAGAAATTTGTATGAATCGATGAATCGTAATTTAATAGAATTTTGCGAGTCTGATTCATCCGTATCTTCAACATGTTTTGTGAAAGAAATATATTATTCTTTAGTTATAGGTAATACATCAATGTGACCTTCGAAAGCGGTAGCTATTTCCTCGATAATGAAATGCGAATCATGGCCGGATAAATTATGGAAAACTATGGGGATGTAAAACACATTTTTATAATTTAAATTCCACTCCGAATGTGGTGGGCCTCTGAACCGTCCGGACAGATGGCAATGATCGCGAACTCGTACATCGCTAGCCTTGAATGGTTCTTCGCAAATATGACAATGTGCTGCATTGCGAAATGTCGTCAACTGTTCGGGAGTTAAATCCAGCATGGGAACATTACTGGTAAGAATAGGTTTGACAAAGTTTGCAAAATTTTAAGTTCGTCGACGAACCATGAAACACAATCTGTGTCGCGGCGACATCGATACATCGACAGTGATGTATCATATGAACAATGTATATAATATGCAATGCTGTGTACATTGTGGTGTTGATATGTATGTAATTTATTATCACCCGCTTGGTTGTCCAACGTTTTTGCGATGATGCACTCCAGATCTGCATATACGACGAAAGGGAGCCGCTCCTTCCTATCGTGGTTGCTGAAATTCAGCAGATTGTCGCCTTCGCTGGGCAGCAGAATGGCGCAGTTGTTTATCTGCCCGCAGTCCAGCGAATGCACCTCCAACTTCTCGGTAGATCCGAAGTAGTGCATGCATCTGTAAACCCCAAAAAAAATTTATTTAATTTTACATATATTTCAACATTTTTTAAACATTTCATAAATTTTTTTTTTATACATACCGATCGCAGATGAATTTCTTGGCTTTGTGCCTGCTCAGCTGCATGCCCACCAGCCTGGACAAGTCGTTAATGCATGCAAAGTGCCCTACATCGCCGTGCTCTCGATTCGGCGTGTAAAGCAAGTTTACATGTCTATCCCTCTTCTGGCTGGTGAGGTGCAGCGGGAAGACTGTTGGCCCCTTCTTCATCTTCTCCTCGAAGCTGTAGACATTGACGGAGATGTCGTTCAGCCGTTCAAACTTCCCAATATACCCCAGAGACATTGGGAACTCAATGCCCTGGAGATTTAGGATCGACGTATACTGCGGGTATGAACCTGGACGTTCAGGATATTTTGTTGCTGGATGAAGAGCTGCGACAACTGCCCACGCGAAACATGCGTTGTCCAAGGATTGTATGCTTATTGTTGCACTCTTCAGCATGATTTCTCGCGGCAACTTGAAGTGACACCCCGCGCGGAGTGGATTATACTTATTGACATTGACGGTCAGATTCATGATTCTCGCCAATGCCCATCCGCTGTCGCGTTCCTGGAACTCTTCCAGCGATGCCAGGGTGGATTCGACGACGCATCGCTGGTACCACTCCTGCAGATCGGATGTGTGGAAGAGTTCACAGTTTTGGGTGTTGATGCTTTTACAAGCATGCTTGTCACCTGCCACAAATTCGCCGATGAACACCGTGTTCACTTTGAGGTTTCGATGTTTCCTCAAGGTGTCCATAACATGCTCCAGCACAATGGTCTCTGCATCCTGGAGGAAGTTGCGCGGTTCGATATAATTCGAATTTAGGATGACATCTGTTAATACGCGAGTATCGACCGCAGTGTGTATTTCACGCCACAAAAGTCCCGTACTCGAATGTCCGGCACCTTGACGCGCGAAACGTCTGCGCACCAAATGTTTCAATCCTTCGGGTCGCGCGATTCGAGCAACCAACGATTGTCGAACACCGATCGATAATCGCGGGCGTTTCACGCGACTGTGTTCTTCCAAAGATTCGATACACTCGTTGCACCGTTCTTCCCACGCGAGGTACTCTTCCTGCGAAATCAATCGTTCGGATTGATCCAACAATTGGCGTTCTACTTGTGCGAATTGTTCCATGATTGTAAATGGAATGTAAATGGTATGTAAATGTAAATGTAAATGTAATATCCTTTTTTTCAATGCAACACGTTGTAACTATTTGAGGCCTTGTGCAGTTTAAAGCGTGCTTTTATACCAGCACAGCGATTTGGTAACTCTGCCTAACTCTTTCGGTGTCTCTCCCACTCCCTCAAATGCATTGCATGCCAACATGGTTCTATGCAGTTTCTGCTGATATCGCATAATTCTTTCCATGATATTATATTACATTCAACACGTGTCGAGACTTTTATCCTTGTAGGCCCAAGTTAAAGGCAATCGCGCGATATGCTGCGATGTTAAGATTGAACAAAAGCATTATGGAAAAAAATGGTAGTTTTAGAATAAAATATTCAGCGCTTCCACAGATATTATATTACATTCAACACGTGTCGAGACTTTTATCCTTGGAGGCCCAAGTTACATGCAATCGCGCGATATGCTGCAATGTTAAGATTGAACAAAAGCATTATGGGGGAAAACATGGTAGCTTTAGAATAAAATGTGGTGGGGATTGCACCTCTATTTAAGCCGTCTCTCCGGACGCTATTCCATCAATCGCTCAGTAGCTTCGCTGAATTTTCGATGGAACAAATAGTGCTCTGAAAAACAATGTGTAGTACCAGTGTCGTGGGCTATTACGTTCCAATCAGGCTAGATGATGGCGTATCTCCATGCAAGGAGAATACATTTAACAGGTAACCTTTCATAATTTTTTATTTATTTATTTATGTTTTTTCATGAAGAAAAGGTAATTTTCATGATTATGCTTTTTAGGCCACGCCAACCATCGCGTGTCATGGTCAGAAGATACGCATTAACATCCACGGGCTGCAAATATTTGGAAATTGGAATCAGCGTAGGACCTACAGCCGATGTAGAAATTTTTCTCGGTGATAATCGTGGGAATCATCTTAGAATACCATGGCATACATGGAACTCTCTATTCGACTGCTGTACAACCATCGAAAAACGTGCACAATTGCCTGGATCATCATTGATGCAGATTAATGAATTAACGGTGGAATTTTGTCGGATGTTTGATTCGTCGATTGTAAAGATGACAATTGATAATAAGTCGCTGTATTTCAAAACGAATACAGTAGCATTTTTATTTAATCTTGAGCCATGTGTAAGCTATGTATATCCGCGGCTCTATCAAACTGTAGAAGATGTGAGGAAAAAATTTATAACATTTCTTAGCGTGTTGCAACAGAGCAATGCTGTCATCGAATCATTACATACGCGTAGTGCTGCTAAAATCATACGTGACAGCGAATATTACTGCAGGGATTATCTTGTAGATTGCGAACTGTTAGCATGCGCCATCAATGATATTGTAATTAAAGCTCGTAAGAAAAAACGTAACAATATATTACCGAAACATTAGATACGCGTAGTGCTGCTAAAATCATACGCGACAGTGAATATTACTGCAAGGATTATCATGTAGATTGTGAACTGTTAGGATGTTCCATCAATGATATTGTAGTTGATGCTCGCATAAAAAAATGTAACAATATAGTGTCATTTAAAACATATATTATTTCTCGAATTTTATTTACCCGTCTTCCACATTCTCTCCTCGCATAAATCTAAGGCTGGACCGTCGATTTAATTTATATTTTAATCCGATTTTTTTATTTCTTTATTTTTTGTATTTTTTCCTTTAAACATAACAAAAATATATAGTATCATTTAAAACATATATTATTTCTCCAATTTTATTTCACCCGTCTTCCACCTTATCTCCTCGCATAATTCTAAGATTCGACGTTTCAAAAACAATATATTCTTCGATTGTAACAATATAGTGTCATTTTAAAACATATATTATTTCTCGAATTTTATTTACCCGTCTTCCACATTCTCTCCTCGCATAAATCTAAGGCTGGACCGTCGATTTAATTTATATTTAATCCGTTGGACGCAGCGTGTCGCGAACACGATATTGCATATTCGCTTAGCAACGACTTCGTCGAAAGGCACGTAGCAGATAACGTACTCGATGACAAAGCGCGAAAACGCATCGTTGCGCGAGACTCGACTCGACTCTGGATGAAAGAGGAACTGCATTTTTTCGAGTAAATTTTCGCATTTAGTATACAGTATGAAACTTCTTATTTCTTGTGTTTCGTAATGATATTAACCATTTTCTATAACGCGTTTTGCAAGAGTTTGACCAAACCTAACCACAGTGAACTATAAAAATCTGAATTTATACGAGTACTAGAATAATAAATAGAAAGAATAGATTTACGAGCCGAATGATGTGCTGTTTTTTTTTCGCTAGCTGTAAATATTTTCTTAGGAGAACATTATGTAATTCTTTTTTTTTTAGATCTCATCAAACGTACCGAGAACGCCGAAAAGACAATAAAAAATGCCTGTGGGTGTAGACAAAATTTTCGGGGTCATCCCTCCCTCGGTTCGGTATGAAAAGTTTTCGGGATCATTCCCCACCCCTCTTAAAAATTTCCGACGGCGGGCCAGGTCTGGAGAGGTCTCCGCGGCGGCTCGGCCTGGACTAATCCCCTGACATCCCCACTCCGCGGCTCGTGTCCGCGCAACCACTCTTCCACTCCCCACAGGCCCCGCGCCTAAAGTTCTCCGTGCCGCACTCCCCCGCGCGCCCTACCTTCCCCTCGCCGCACGCTCCCCTCATTGCCCCATGGGTTAGAATCCACATAGCTATACTACTGGCCAACCTTAAAGGTACCGCGGTGAGGGACTTACAGTTCGCAGCGGAATTTATCCGGGTGGCAGCGACCGAGTTACAAAGGCGTATTTCGGTCGTCTCCACCCAGAGGCCCCAAGAGGTGGAAGTGGAGCTGCAGGAGACGCGGCGGGAACTGGCGGCTCCGAGGGAGCAGGTAAAAGTTGCACCCCCGCAACCCTTGGAAACGCCGACAACATCGCCCGCGCCCGTCTTGATTGACGGCACCACGGACCGCACCCCAACTCCGGACCCGGATCCTTATCCGGAAACCTCCCCGCCTACAGCAAATGGCGCGGGCGAGGTGGTGAGAGTGCTGGCGAAGAAGGGAGGGGAGATTGCCCCCCCTACCGTGCCTCCTATGTCTCTCTCCACGGGAGAAGTGGAAGCCCTGGTTAGGGGCGTGGAAGCG
The DNA here is from genome assembly GCA_030068185.1 of Colletes collaris. Classification (NCBI taxonomy): domain Eukaryota; kingdom Metazoa; phylum Arthropoda; class Insecta; order Hymenoptera; family Colletidae; genus Colletes; species Colletes collaris. The sequence continues at coordinate 107,350 of JASGYR010000022.1, read as the reverse complement.
GCGATAGAGGGGCGGTTCCGGGCGCTGCGAGAGGAGATTACTTTCTCCCTTGCACGACCCGCCGCCCTCTCTTCCACTGCTGTGGCGCGGCAACGGGTCACCAGATCGGCAGCCGCGCCCCATCAGGCGGAGACGCCGCCCCAGACAATAAGGGGGGGGGGCCGCCGCCAACAGGAGAACGAGGAAGAGGAAGGAGCAGAGGGCCAGACAGAAACAAAGACTGGCCGCCCTTTGCCCTGTCTCTTCCTCGTCCATGAACAAGAGGGCGGCCGGACAAACGTGGGCGGACGCGGTGAGGCGTGGACGAGCTACTCATACGCTCGTTCAGCCCACCGCGAAACCGCACAGGTCCGCCCTACGCCCGCCCAGGCCTCCCCCTCTTTAATGAAGCCGGACGGAAAAAGGCCCCCTCCCCAATCTAGAGGGGGGCCTAAATCAACCCCGATGGTCAACCGTCCGCCGAAAACGGCGGCGGTGGCCCTCAATGCGGTCGCGGGCTCGGCTGCCGTCTTGGCCGAGGCGATGTCGAGGGCGCGGGCGAATATCAAGCTCGAGGACCTCGGCATCGCTGAGGTCAAGACGAATCGGGCTATTATGGGGGGTCTCTTGCTAGAGATTCCCGGGCCCGAGGGGGAGGCCAAGGCGGACGCCCTGGCCGTCAAGTTGAAGGACACCCTGACCGGAATGGCGGTCAGGGTGGCCCGCCCAACCAAGCGGACCGAGCTAAGGGTGTGCGGCTTGGATGATGCCGCCACCCCAGCAGAGGTCCGCTTGGCTATGGCGGTCCTGGGAGGGTGCCCAGAATAGGGGATCCAAGTGGGCGATATTCGCAGGACCCCTATGACTCTGGGTACCGTGTGGGTTAGGTGCCCCTTAACGGCCGCCATTAAAATTGCGGCTGCCGGAAAGGTCAAGGTGGGTTGGACCTCGGCGAAGGTGGAGGTTCTTCCGCCACGCCCTATGCAGTGCTACCGCTGCCTGGAGACAGGTCATGTCAGGCAGTGGTGTACGGCGACGGTGGACCAGAGTGACCGCTGCTACAAGTGCGCTTCCTCCGGCAACCGCGCCAGACAGAGCAGCGCGGCTTCCCCGGTATGACCACTAACCGTACACATACCCGGGGGAACCACGGGGCACCGATTGGGGGGACCGGGTTGTGCCCCCCCACCGAAGCAGATCCGCCGCGGGCGGACCAGGGAGGCCGTAAGGGTGCCTAAGCCTCCCGTTAATGCTCTGCCGGTGGGAGGGGCCACTAAGACCCATCCCCCTACGGCGTGCAAAGGGGTGGGGCAGGGAGCTGTGGCCCCTCCACCGATGGAGGGGGATGAGGTCGTCGGGGGGGAGGGGCCCCTCCCGAACCGAAAGTAAAGGCCTGGAGGAGGCCGTGAAAGCCTAAAATTCACGCCCCTCCTCCAGGCCAATTTGGCGGGGGCTCGCAGGGCACAGGACATGCTCGTCCACACCCTGCGGGCCCAAGGGGTAGGCCTGGCCATCGCCGCAGAGCCGTACACATGGTTCCCTATCAGCCCAATTGGATCGTGAGCCTGTGCGGTTTGGGTGGCGATGGTTCGCAGGCGTGGCCGCCGGACTCCCCTCCCGTTACCATCCTGCATCGGGGGAGGGGGTTTCTGGCGGTCCAATGGGGGACCATCGCGGTTGTGGGCTGCTACGTCTCGCCCAACTGCGACCTCGGCGCATATGCGGAGTACCTGAACGGGGTGGGCGATTGTATTAGAGGATGCCAACCCCGTCCGGTGCTGGTCCTGGGGGACTTTAATGCCCATGCGGCTGCGTGGGGCAGCCCCAGGACCAACCGCCGTGGCGAGGCGCTACTAGGGTGGGCGGCCGAGCACGACCTCCGGCTGGTGAATCAGGGGCTCGAAGCTACGTTCTGTGGGGGCCGCAGGGAACGTCCATCATTGATTTGACGTGGGCAACCCCTGCGGCCCTGCGACTCGTGTCGGGGTGGCGAGTGGCCGTAGAGGTGGCCACACTCAGTGACCACCTCTACATCACCATGACGGTGAGAGCCACTCCGGTGCGTAGGGAGCCCCTGGGCCGGAGGAGCGCGGCAGATGCTGCAGCCCCCCCTCGATGGTCCCTGAAGAGGGTGGAGTGGGCGATGGCGGAGGCAGCCGCGACGGTGGCAGCCTGGTCCGAACCAGAGCATGGGCCGGTCGACGACGTTGAGAGGGTGGCCGAGTGGTTCCGTGGCAAGTGCAAGGAGGTGTGTGATGCCTCCATGCCCCGGGCCAGGCCTCCCAGGAGCAAGGGCGCGGCGTATTGGTGGTCGCCGCACATCGAGCAGTGCAACGCTCGGTGTGCGCGCGCCCGCCGAATATACACCCGCGCCCGAAGATCACGACGTCGACGCCCGACCGCGGAGCAGATGGCGCGCATTTACGAGGAGTTCGCCATAGAGCGGAAACCCTCCAGCGCGCCATCCGAGACGCTAAGATACGGGCATGGATGGACCTCCTCGGGGAGCTGAATAGGGATCCGTGGGGGCGTCCGTACAAGCTTGTAATGGACAAGCTTCGTCCATGGGCGCCCCCTCTGACGGAGTCCCTCGACCTCCAATTTCTAGAGGAGGTGGTATCAACCTTGTTCCCGGGTGCTAACCGGGGCGGGGTACCACCTCCTCGAGAACCCTGGGACCCTACCATCAGGTCCCAGGAAGTGGAGGTCACAACCGAGGAGATGGGATGGGCCGTGCGTCGAATGAGGGCTCGGAGGGTTGCTCCGGGTCCCGACGGCGTGCCCGGCCAGGTGTTGGTCTGTGTCCTTGGCGTCTTGAGCCCGCGGATCGGGAGGCTGCTCAGTGGTTGCCTCCGCCGAGGGGTATTCCCCTCGCCCTGGAAGGCGGCGCGACTGGTCCTTCTCCACAAGGCGGGAAGGCCCGCAGGTATACCCTCCGCGTACCGGCCGGTGTGTTTGTTGGATGAGGCGGGCAAGTTCTTTGAACGCATTGTCGCTGCCCGCCTCACCAACCACCTGTCCACGGTGGGACCCGACTTGGCGCCCTGCCAATTCGGCTTTAGAGAGGGACGGCCCACGCTCGATGCCATCGAGTTGGTCCGTTCCCTCTCTCAGGGGGCCACCTCCCGGGGTAGGGTGGTGTTGGCGATATCTCTCGATATCGTCAATGCTTTCAACACCCTGCCCTGGGAGGCGATCATGGGGCACTAGAATACCATCGTGTGCCCCCATACCTGAGGAGGATCGTCGGGTCCTACCTTAGCGACAGGTGGATCAGTTGCACCGGCCGGGATGGAATAGTCATGCGGAGGGGAGTCGTATGCGGTGTTCCGCAGGGTTCGGTTCTAGGACCCCTGCTATGGAACATCGGGTACGACTCGGTACTGCGGGCGCCTCTGCCCGCTGACGTTGCGCTGGCGTGTTAGGCCGATGACACGCTGGTGCTCGTCAGCGGGACAGACTGGAGAGGGACAGCCCGTGCCGCGGAGGTAACGGTGGCTACCGTCGTCGCCGAAATCCGCAGGCTGGGTCTAGAGGTGGCACCCCAGAAAACGGAGGTAATGTTCTTTCAAAGACGTGGCCCCCGCGGGGTGCCACCGGCCGGCCTGCAGATCAAGGTTGGGACAGCCTACGTCGAGGTGAAGGCCCAGATGAAGCATCTGGGCCTGATCCTCGACAGCCGGTGGCGCTTCGTCGACCATTTCGACCGCTTGGCCCCCCGGATGGAGAAGGCGGCTGCTGCACTAGGCCGCCTTCTCCCGAATATCGGGGGTCCCGATGTTGGAGTCCGCCGCCTCTACGTGGAGGTGGTGCGGTTAATTGCCCTCTACGGGACCCCAGTATGGGCCCCAGACCTGGATGCTAGCCGGCGCAGTACGGAGATGCTGCGCCGCGACTACCCTGGCGTGTCTTCCGCCCCTGGAGCTCCTCGCTTGGAGAAACCGACAAGTGTACCGTCACTCCAGGGAGCTCCAGGAGGCTGGGTGACCGCCAGAGGAAAGGAGGCAAGCGGTCGAGGAGACGTGGCGCCATGCCCAACGGACCGTTGTATTTATGTGGTTCCAGCAAATGATTCCGGCTGGAGCCACGCAACGGTCCGTTGGTGCAGTCCTGCCACATTGGCAAGAGTGGCAGGATCAAACCGGGTAGGCTGTCCTACTGGATGACACAGGTACTCACCGGGCATGGTTGCTTTGGTGAGTACCTGTGTCGAATCGGGAAGGAGGCGACGGCGGTGTGCCACCATTGTGGAGGACCCCAGGACACGGCGCAGCACACGCTGGAAGTCTACCCAGCGTGGGCAGATGAGCGCCGTGTTCTGGAGCAGGAATTGGGAAGAAATCTCTCGCTGTCTACCATAGTGGGAAAGATGGTTGCCAGCGAGAAAACCTGGCAAGTGGTGGCCTCCTTCTGTGAAGTTGTTATGTCACAGAAGGAGGCCGCCGAGCGGGAGCGCGAGCAGACCGCGCATCCCGCTCGGAGAGGGAGGGCTCGGAGAGGGGCCAGAGCGAGGCGTCCTTCGCATGTCGTCCTTCCCCCCGGGATGAGCCTCGACAGGCAAGGCGCGGCGGGGGAATCTGTGATGTCTCACTAGAGTTCCCGGCCCCTCGCCGCAGCGCCGGAGGACGGTCACCGTGGGGGTTTAGCCGGTAAGAGTCCGGCACTACCCCGAGGCCCCCCCCTACTTAGGGCCTCGGGGTGTCCATGAGGATTTCCCCACGTACAAAAAAAAAAAAAAAAAAAGGTCTGGGTTAGGACTGGGTTAGGTCTGGGTTATGTCTGGGTTAGGACTGGGTTAGGTGTGGGTTAGGTCTCCACGCACCCGTTTGGTTGTCCAGGCGGCAGGGGAGGTGAACCCCTACGTGGCGCGT